>WYDF02013924.1:0-13513 GCA_009867245.2 Adranes taylori
ACCTATTAAACCGTACACATATTAAACCTTATAAAATAAGGGATCAAACATCTCTCTAGACCTAAGAGTAATTCAAGAATTAAAAAGTTAATGCATGCCGAAAATGAATAATTTGCAAAAATTTTAAAATTAATTACACCGAAGCCCATTAAGATAAAAAAAATTATAAAAATATTTTTTCATTTATATCGTTAAGAAGAATGATTTCAGAAAGTTTCATAAATATCAGAAATGGTCATGGTGAATTTTGAAATTTTTTGGTAGAATTGGCATGGAATGATCCTGTAGAAAATACGTACGGAGGATTAAAAACACAAAATCCGAAGTTAAACAAAGGTTTTTCTAAAAAAAGTATTACCGTAGCTTCTTGCCGCAAATAGTTTTATCGCAAAAATTGAATAATTAAATATTCGTGTTTTTCTGCATTTTTAGATAACACACATTTATTCTCTAATAATCTACATACCTAACAAATATATTCATCAAATCATTCAATTCAGCAACTGTTAAATCTGGATTACAGAACTGACTTCGCAGTTCTTTCGAAGGAATTCGCACTAAGCGCCCAGCAGAGCTCGATATGTGGACTACATTTGCGTTTGTATTTAGTAATGGAAAAAGAGCATCACAGACTCTCAGTGTACCGAAATAATTCGTACGGATTGTCTCATCGGCTTGCTGTGAAAATGGTTCAATTGCGGCATTCTACAATTAATGGAAATGAATTAAAATTACAAATTTTATAACAAGCTGCAATTAGTAACTATAAATAAAATGAGTAGAATATATACCACTTTTAAAAAATTAAATTACATAAAATAAACGCAAAAACGGAATTATTTCTCATAACCCCAGGAATCCCTAAAATCATTTTCTTCTGCGTAACTTTTACAACGCAATTTGAGAGGAAAGAAGAAAAGAATTAAAAAAGATATTGCTGCTATAGCAGCGTTATGCTTTTGAATAAATTTATACGGACATTTTGTCGAAGACTTAAAATATGTAGTGCAAGCAAAGTAACAAAAAGTAATATAATAATAATATAAATAGATTGATTGAGTTACGAGTTACTTTGTGCTAATCAATGAAGAGATCAATTGAAAGTGTTTTTACTTCGTAATATACCATGTATAGTATAATTGTTACATATGCTACGACACTCACCAATAATAAAACCCCTATGAATTAATAGTATGTATATCTGAAGATGACCAGAAAGGGTTCAAACTATAGTCACAATCTGAACAATTGTACTGTGCGTGGTAAATCACGAAGTAAAAACAGTTCCAATTGATCTAATAAAATAAATAAATATGAATAGAAGTTTAGCTTGTAAAGAATCTTCAATATACATGTGTTTTCGTATATAAGATATATATCGCATAAAAAATTATTACAATTTACCTTGAACGCAATCGCTGCATTATTAATAAGCAAATCAATTCCTCCGTATGCCTTTTTCAAATAATCACGAAATTTATTAACACTAACTTGATCATCAATATCTAATTGGTGAAATAAAGGATTATATCCCAATTTTTTCAATTGATCAACAGCAGCTTCGCCGAGTTTCACATTTCTAGATGTTAAATAAACAAGACCGTTGTATTGTTCGCAAAGGCCTTTGACTATGGCGTATCCAATTCCTTTATTACCTCCTGTAACCTAAAATATAGGCCAATAATTAAAAATAATGAAGCATAGCTTCATTGAATGTATGGATGGTTTTTGCTTACGATAGCTATTTTTTGGCTACTCATGATTTTTAGCATACAAGATTTTTACTTGAATTATATCAATTCTAAAGTGGAAAATTATTTACATCAGACAAATACGTTACTTCATAAATGCACTAAGTATAACATCCAAGTAGGGCTGGTTAGTATGGTTAGTAACAGATACGCCTTAAAAATTAGTTTGTACCTGTGACAGGCTTAAGCAATATTTGATCTACTATATTTGATCAAAGTGCATTTGAATCGAATGAAACAATGGCGGAAACTAAAGTTACATAAGCTAACCTTAAAAAAAAGTTTTAAAAGATGAAAGGATGAAGACAATATTCGATTTATGCAATGTTATGAGGTCGAAGAGGTGTTATGAAATCTGAAATTGGTTGAGTATAAAAATAAAGATGCTGTGCAATAGAGAGGCTTAGACAAAATTTAAAAATGTCCACTTTTCCAGGCAGATTGTAATTCAAAAATAGTATGCGCACATTTATACTGTTACTTTAAAAAAATATTTTTATAAATATAATACTATTTCAGAGATGTAATAATATCAAATTAGTAAAATCGTGGCAACAACATTTCCCAAGTGAACTTTGATAAAGTGGTGCGCGAGCATTATCAAAGTAACTTTGTTCAAAGTAAATTTTGTACATGTCAACCTGTCTTAACAGATGAGTACAAGGAACAGTCGGAACAGGTCTAATTTCGATGATGATATTTGCAATCGGGAACAGGTTTGATTCTAGATATGGTAGAAAAATGATTCATTTTTCTACCATATTCAAGTGACTGAAGATTACAATCCAACCTCATTTCCTTTTATTTTTTTGGGTGGTGACCTTTATTTAGGTTATCCATTCCCATATTTTTAAAAAGCACCTTCCAAATAATAGTGTTTCTGGCCGCACATAAAAGTTTGGCGGGCCGCAGGTTGTTTATCACTGACTAGAGTAAATATACCGACACATTAGGTAATTTGATCTGTGATCAACGCAATAGATTTACAGTATGTTCACAGTGCCGAAATGTAAATCAGAATGTTTGAAAGCTTAATAATATCACTAAAAGACTATAAAGTGACGCCCTCACAACTGATGGTATCTAATGGAATTATAATGTAATAGAGACAACCTATGCTACCGCCAATTAAAGTTAAACAATATCAGCTATAACAAAGGTGCACGCATAATGTTCATATTAATAATCATATTTTCATTCAATATGGATGCTTGGGAGCATAAGTTACCATTAGAGACTTTTTAAGTGAGTTCTACTTTTATTAAGCACGCGATAAAATAATCATTCAAATTTAAAATACATGTGTTTGTTAAATAATTATTACTTGTTTCGTCTTGGTGTTTCTTTCTTTAATTGCTCATCTGCTTAATGTTATTTAAATAATAATATTTTAAAGCACAAGTTGCTCTATATAATTTAACCAAATACTTTATACCAGAGGTCGGCAACCTTTTTCGCACGGCGGGCCATTTTCTAAATAAAATTTTTATGCGGGCCGCACATTCAAATGTGACTTAAATAGTGCTTTTATATCATATACGAGTATAAATATTAGTGCTTTGGCGGGCCGCGCAAAAAGTTGCAAAGGGCCGCAGGTTGCCGACCCCTGCTTTATACCGTACACTTTAAATCATCTAATTGAATGCTTCTTTATACTATATTTGTTGAATTGAAAATAAAATATAATATAACATTTCCAGATTTGTGGACATTTATGGGTTCATATGTAATTACAATGTAAAGCATAAGTATTTTTTAATTTTTTTTTAAATATCGATTTTGAAACGCACATATGTTAGTTACAAATATACCTACCAGTATTAAAATGTTTAAAATAAAACTAAATTGAACAAACATTTAGATTCTTTTTAAATATATTTTAATGACCCTAAAAAAACTAAAGCAAACACAAAATAATATGTCCAACAAATGCTTTTATTTGAGAATATATAGATCTTATTGAGAATAACCCGAAAAATAGATTACAAAATAATATAATAGTAAGTATTTGGTTCCTAGTAGCGATCTATTCTGTCATCACTATCCCATTCAATAATTTTATTATCATGCCAAATGAATTTACCTTTATATTTGGGTGATTGAAGAGCTAAAAATAATACTGGAGCAGCACCTTGTTCAACCGTCATAAATCCTTTATGATTTGTCATGTCTGTGCTGACATAACCGGGATGTACAGAATTCACTGATAAATTGCGCGATGATGATTCATTATCAAATTCTCGCTGCTGAATTCTAGTCAGCGCACAAATGCCGATCTTTGACATTTCATAAGGAGATTCAGGCCAACCTTTTTTTAAATATGTACCGTCCTTTGCTAACCTATAAATTTAAATCAAATAGTTATTTAAATTCATTTGTTGCATATTTAAATATAGCAAAACATATTACGCGACAAACTCATTCATTAAAGTGCTCAATTCCATAGTAGATAAACTGTTATTACGAAATTTTTTTCTTATATCCATTGAAGGCAATCTCGATAAATGTCCAGTAGCACTAGACATGTTAATAATCACACCATTAGGTCTCATCAGAGGTATTAAAGCTTCACATACTCTAAGGGTTCCAAAGTAATTTATGCGAACTGTTTCTTCAGCCTGCAGTGGAAATGGTTCTAAATCCATTTTCTGCAAGTTTTTTTTTATATAAAATATTCTTATAAATTCTAAAATCAATTTTGCCTTAAACAGAATGCCAGCATTATTGACAAGTAAATCGATACCACCATAAGTTTCCTTTAAGAAATCTCGAAATTTATTTACACTTATTTCGTCGTCGATATCTAATTGATAATATAACGGATATAAATCATTTTTATTTAATTGTTCAATTGCCCTTTTGCCTCTTTCAACGTTTCTGGATGTTAAATAAACAACGCCATCATACTTTTCGCATAATCCTCGTATAATCGCATAACCGATACCTTTATTTGCACCCGTCACCTAAGTTATAATATTAATAAAAAATTTTTAATAAGCAGTAATTATCTTTTATAACTTACAATTGCAACTTTTTGTATTTCTGAAACCATTATTAATGTATATAGTAGAATTAATGTTGAAACAAAATAATATAAAATTTACGTACTGCTTTTGATAACATATCTAGCAGAACATAATATTTCCAAATTTGGGAATGTCACAGTAGCACCACTTAATATACAAAGATAACTTTTATCAATTTAGTTAAAGTAAACATGAAATACATTATTTAAAATCATTGATCACATTTATTTGGTCAATATGAATTCCATTTAGTGCGTATGTACAAAGTTAAATCTAAATATAAATTCTTTCCTGTGTTTATTTAATAATTATTAAAGCTTAGTGATGTATAAAAATTTGTTTACTTATTTATTTATTTATATAAAGTGTCATCAATATGTTCCGCATTTAATTTATAGTTATATTCCTTGTTTGTTTGACACATTAGCTTTTAATCTTGATCAACCCTTGTATAATTTTACTAATAAATGACTAACTTAATACTCAGCTTTCGCATTTTCTGACATATGCAACTACAAAAACATTATTTGGTTTATAAAAATTATAAATATGATGTCTACAAATAACATGATTTATGTTTTATACACTGGAGCTTTATTTTGATTTTTAACATAAAAATGTCCGTTCAAAGTTATACGGTAAGTTATTTAGTATATTTAACTGTACGAAATTATAAGTTCTATTTGTACTCATTCTTTTAGGATTCTGCAGCTGATACTGATAGTTTTGAAGATGAAATTGAGCCGAAATTAAAATATGCTAGACTTATAATGCCTAAAGATATCGAAAGAAACAAGAAACATGAACACATTCAAAATATTTTATTAAAAGATTCTGCTTGTTGCATTGCTGTACATCCTAAGGTTAGTTTTGGAATGGAAATATACATTGCATTTATTTAGCTACTGAATTTAAAGATTAATTAAAAGGAATTCGATTTTATACGCACATAATAGTCCTAGTTATCAGTTCAAATTCGAATTATCGCCTTTAATGATAAATAAGTTATTAAAAATTAACCAACTTTTAATAACTTATCAAAGTTGTTTTACGTTATCACACGTTTTTGTATCTTGTCTTAAGTCATTGTATTGGACTAAACCTTTATGTCCTGATTATTGCTTATTTTTATGATTTAAAAAATAATTATTGTCCTATGAATTATTTTTCCGTTTATCAAGCATTTTTAGGGAAATTTTGTTAAATTTTATGCAGCCTGAAACTCACTGTGATATCCCATCGTTGAAAATTTCTAAGTACTTAGTGAGCCAGAGTATATATTTTTATTAAATCATGATCGTTTAATTTTTCAATCAGTGGATTTTTATGAATACTCTTAAAGGCTCCTCTTTTAGATCAATGTTTTGTAGAATGTTTCTTCCTTTGTTCTTAAAATATTGTTTATATTTACAAAATTATAGAATGACTTACTTAACTTGCTGGCTCCTATAGGAGCAAAGGGCTGTGAAGTTTTGCCAGCGGACTCTCCTGCATGCCAACCATCGCAGTTCTCCCCCAGTTCTTCCCTGTCTCAGCTGCTTCATCCATCACAGATCTTTTCCAAGTATGCTGTGGGCGGCCTCGCCCTCTTTTCTCTTGGGGTTCCACTTCAGCGCTTTCGTCTCGATGGCTCCATCCTGCTTCCTTAGTGTATGACCTATCCATCTCCACTTTCGCATTTTAATTTGGTTAACGATAGGAGTTTCCCCAGTCCGTTTCCATAGATCTTCATTTCTTATCATGTCTGGTCAGTAAACAACCAGTATCCAGCGAAGACATCCATTTACAAACGTTTGTAACATGTTTGTAATTTTTGCAGTAACTTTTCAGGTTTCACATGCGTCGAGAAGAACAGATTTAACATTACTGTTAAAGATTTTTAACTTTGTTCGTACTATATTATATGACTTTTCCATATTAGGTAGAACTGCACAAAAGACCCATTTGCCTTCTTTATACGTGCTTTAATGTCCTCTAATGTTCCACCTTGTTAATCTACCATACTTTCTAGATAACAAAACCGGTCTACCTCCTCGATTTCCTGTGCCTCCAACTTGAAACTCGCTCGATTTCTTGAAAACAATGTCATCTCCTTTGTCTTATTGGACTTAATCTTGGGCCTTGCTTTCCGCGCTTCACTTTCCAGTCCTGTAAACTTCTCATTCATATGCTGAAAGGTGTGTGCCAGCAAGCAAATATCGTCCGCATAATCTTTCAGTCTGCCCGTTTACCCCCATTGTAAACCTCTTCGGTTTTAACTACACTTCCGCGTGATATCATCTATTAGAATGAGGAAGATAATAGCCATAGCCATTGTAGGTCTCTAGTACTAAATTAACAATCTTTGGCGGGATGCCACACTTTGTTGAGTGCCACACTGGCGGGTATGAGTTGTCACATAACTTGCCTATCCACTGAGTCAAAGACTCTCAAAATCGATAAATAGCATATACGTGCTAGAATTCCACTCACAGCTCTGTTCAATAATTATTCGAAGAGTATTGATCATATCTACACATCTACGATGTTCCCGAAAACCAGCATGTTCTTTCCATAACTTCTGTTCCGTATGATGATGCGTGTAAATACCTTTACTGGATATAAGTAAGAAGTGATTCCTCTTCAGTTGCTACACTTGCTTAGGACACCCTTCTTAAGCAACTTCACTATGAGCCCTTTCTTCCATTCAGCAGGTACCTTTTCCTCTTGCCACACTTTTTGGAAAAGAGGGTTCAAAGCCCTAGCTGTAAGATCAGTTTTAGCTTTCAGTGCCTGTGGTGTTATGTTATCCAACACTGGTGATTTCCCATTTTTCATTTGTTTCAGTGCTCTCTTGATTTCACTCATCGATGGGTGTTCAACATTTATACGAAAATCGTTATTCCATTCCACCTCTATCTCTTCTCCATCCTAGTTCACATGGTCAGTTATTTGGTTGAGTAATTGTTCCAGTTCTTCAAACAGCATGGCTCCTTCTTTACTGCGAATAGACCGCCTCTGAAAGTTTTCCTCTTCTACAGTATTCTGGTAGTCTGATACAATTCCTTCATGTCACCTCTACGTGCGTCTGCCTCAGCTCTGCTTGCCTGTTCTTCAACTTGTCCCCGTCTGCCATTACGAACACTTTTCTTTATCTGCTTTAATTCAGTATTTCTTTTCAAACTCTACTTTTGCAGACCTCGTCTTGGCGTTAATAATATGTTGCTTCATCTATTTCCGCTGATCGATCATTTCCCACGTTTCATCCGACATCAATTCCTTTTTAAACAGTTCTCTATAACCTAGGGCCTCCTCACATGTCTATGTAAAGGTCTTTTTAACGATTTTCCACGTTTCTTCCACTTCTTCAGTAGCTTCCAGATCCAGAACCTCAAATTGGTTTCTCAGTTTCAATTTAAAAGTTTCTGTAGTATGCTCTTTCTTCAATTTTACAACATCATAGAGTCTACTTCGCCTCTGAAATTTCCTCGTGGGGGTACAGCTATCTTAAATCTGAACCAAGCCACTACAAAATGATGGTCAGACCCAACATCTGCTCCCCGTATGGTCCATACATCTTGTAGGGAGCGCCCCCACATCCGTATTACTACAATGTGGTCAGTTTGATTTGTAGTGTGATGATCAGGTGACACCCAAGTGCCTTTATGGTATTCCTTGTGGGTGGAATAATATTCCTCCAATGAACAAATCATGGCTAGCGCACAAATTAATAAACATACCATTTACATTTCGCTCACCGAGCCCATGTTTTCCCATAACTTGCTCCAAGCCTTCATTTTCTTGTCCCACTTTCGCATTAAAAGCTCCCATGAGCAGTATCACATCTTTCCTTTTAACTTTCTTTAAAACATTTGTTAGTATCGAATAAAATTCCTGCTTAACTACCTCTCCCGTTGACTCAGTAGGAGCATAACATTGTACCAAAAATATTTCATATCTTACTTCGGAAGCGAGCAATGATTATACGCTCGGTGTGCCACTAAATGAGTCCTTGTTTTGCTCGTTTGGTCATCAACAGCCGTACACCCCTCTGTGGAGCCTCTCCACTTGCTCGGAATACAGAAGTGTGTGTCACTTCCGTCTGGCTTGTCAATTCACAAAAAATCATCCCATTTCACCTCACTCAACCCGATAATGTCCAGCTGATACTTCTCCATTTTCCTTGTTATCTGTTTTAATTTCTCAGGTTCTCTCATCGTTCTAACATTCCAGCATCCAATTCGGATTACCTGTTTAGTACCAAAGATCGTAATCGTTTGATCCGTCCGGTTTTCCTTCATTTCCGTTTCTTTAATAGGTTTTTATTTAAGAGCTCGCGGAATATTAGCCCACGAACCCCGAGTGCATTGGTGGGGTTGTCACCTTAAGACCCAGACACTGGCCCTTGCACTGCTGGTCGCGTTATATGTAGGAATGAGCATTTCCTCTCTTCCCACTCTTGTACATCATGGTTATATCGCCATTTCTCGGTCGTCAGTGACTCAGTATGTGGTAACAGGGAACACCGCGAGAAGTTTGACTGAGAGAGGCTTTGTATTACGCATCATCAGCCCTCGTCCCCCATAATTATAGAATATTTATTTTAAATTATTTATTCTATAGCCGGTAAAATGTTGATTGGCCTAAAATTGGTCAAATATTTTTGAATTCATCTAGAAGTTTTATATTATCAAAATAATTAGTTAAGTTTTTAACATATTTACAAGTTTTACATGAAATTATGTTAATTATAACATTTATAGTGTCGTGGACAATTTCTTATTAAAAGAATAGAAAACAATATGTCGTCTTCTCCCAGTTTCTTTTTAATAAACTTTAGCGAACGAATGTGGGCTTAGTTTCCGAAAATGTTCGCTAAAAGTTGATTTAAAATAAACTTGGGTGAAGGCGACATATTGGTTTCTATTGTTGAAATTATGTTATTTAAAAAATTGCAGTTTATATGTATAGGGTCAAATTGGGGTATTATTTATGTATTGGACCATGAGGGAAATTTAATACAAGATGTGAAATTGAGATCCCACACAGTTACTATAAACCAAATATCAATTGATCAAAAAGGCGACTATGTGGCTAGTTGTTCAGATGATGGCAATGTTTTTATTCATAGTATATGCTCTGGAAGTCATACGCAACACATAAATGCCGAAAGACTTGTTAAAACAGTTGCTCTAGATCCTAACTATTATAAACCATCATCTGGTCGTAGATTTATAACAGGTATAAGTAGAATTTCATATGGTAGAAACAAAATCTAATATAACACTGTTTGTAGGTGATGATAAGCTGACACTCTACGAGAAAACCTTTCTGGGCCATTCAAAACCCAGCGTACTATGTGAAAGTGAAGGTTTAGTGAAAGGTTTGGCATGGGGTGATAATTTTATTGCTTGGTCAAGTAATATTGGTGTTAGAGTTTATGATATTAGTGCAAGATGTTCTTTGGGACTGATTAAATGGGAAGAACATCCTGGGTAAGAATTATGTTAATAATTATATTGCATTAGTATCTCAAATTGATTTACGCTTTGAGAATCCAGAATATGAGTATATGCTGAGACAATGATCGTCTTTCCCGGTTCAATTCATTTTGAAAACTGAAAATCTCATAAATAACGTGTTGACAAAGTAGCATTTAAAATTTAAAAATTAAATTATTTTATGTACAAATTTCTTTTTTCCGTAATCATTTTTTGCATTCAGTCCATCATATAATAAATGTTTTTATTGCCAGCAAATTATAATTGCTGACGAAGCAATTAATACAAATAGGCAATAATAAGATATTAATTAATAATATTAGGGATTTTGAACTTGGAATTCAAAAAATTCTGTAGTAGCAATAATTATTGATCGTGTAATCAGTAATATGCATGGAAAGCAAATAAAATACCAAAACAAGGATATAAAAATAACAGATCACAAAATCGATACAAAAACGAAGACGAAAATATTACCACGAAATAATAGTAAAATTGGAGATAAGAGTAAAATTTGATTATGTAAGATTAGATAAAGTTTGAAAGAATTTTTAAGAGATCTAAAAGATGGAACGTTATGACAGACTGCCACTCACGACACTGCTAATGGGGAGCCTTAGCACTGTCACCGATGGCGCAAACAAATATCTGAATAAGAACAGAATTTAAACAGTCCTCGGAAATATAAGTTCGGACGCCAGGTCAGTTTAACGTGAGACCGCACGCTGGAACTGATCCTTTTTTATTCCTCCGTCTTCGGTGGCTTACTGAGGGCACATGTAGCTGCGAGTCTTGTGAATAATCCGTTGGGCTAGTTCCCGAAAGTGGTTCTGGTTCTTGTTTGCAGCTGAAATAAACTTAATGCTAATGAGTGAACAGCATTAGTGATTTAACAAAACTGTATTGTTCGTCATAGACAATATTAATGAAGAAAGAAATACGTATACTCAATTAAATGTCAATAATCAACAAATGAATAAATGTTTAATTAAATCAATGACTTAATAATGGCGGTGAAATAAACAATAGCCAAATTATTATAAACAAATAGTTAAGCGGTGCATATATCTAAAGCAGTGATGTAAAGCAATACAAAAGTACGCTGACTAAATAATGAAACATGCACAAGTAGTAATCATACATTCAGGGAAACGGTGGGGTGGAGGGGCAAATCTAAATATCCAAGTTTAGACAGCAGCACGTACGTTATGAATAATGGAAATCACTAAAGCTGCGTAACAGCTGGGATTACTGCTAGACTGCGTAATGCCTCTTAATCCATCGACGTGACTGTTCTCAAGTGAGTAAGACCAGCGAAAGTGCGAATTAAACACCCTAGTGGAATAACCACTATAAGATGAGCAACACCTCGGAATCCGTCGATGTTACTATGATCAGGTGCTTAAAACCAACGTAAACTAATATTATACTCTCTAGCTAGATAAAATTCAATACAGGGTTGGCAACGTCATTTCGTACTAGGTAAATGAAAGTGGATACTACAACAATACTACAATGAATAGCATTTTGTAGTTATTATACGAGAAGATCCCGTAATGTAGGGGAGAATCGTTGCGTACCCCATTAAAAGGATTCTCTCTTGCCAGTCACGTTGGAAGCTAAAATATTTCCGCAAATTTAAACGTGACAATATTAAATAAAGAGGAGAAAAAATAGGACGCCCTAAATGAAACAATCAACAAAGAAATATGAGTAAAATAATGAATTCGAAATAAACAATGATGTAAATACTGAAGATCCCACATCATAAGTCTGAAAAATTTAATTGATTTAAGACAATATAAAAAAATATTAGCACAAAAAAGAATAAAGGGAACGGAAAGCACACTATATTTGAATACGATAAACTCAATTAGAGCAGAATTGCACAACATTGGAAATTGAACCATACACCATCCCAGTATTGACCTTTGTGACGGGCTGATTAGACTGGTATGAGCTTATATTTATTACATAATGAAAATGTGTGTAATATAACTAATGACGTATTTAACTATTTATTATTAATTAGATGAGTTAATCAATTTTCAAATCACCTATTGATGACATGTAACACCCAATTAACTTAAAAACTGGTTATAAATGTAAATGTGTCACTTGGGTTGTCAATTTCGTCTACCTGTGAGAACCCTATAATTGTTAGACATATAACCTAAATAGAAGATTTTAAAATAGTTTGAATGGACCAAAGTCGGTAGACAATGATGCACTGAAGAAGAGGGTACTGAAGACGGCTAGACACCTATGCCAAAAATGCGCATCTACCCTGCCTGGCTTTTAAGCTAATTAGTTGTTACATGTCATCAATATGTGGTTTGAAAATTGATTAACTCATCTAATTAATTATATAATTTATTAGATCATTTATACGAGGCCTATTTTCTTATTCGACAGTTCGTTTTTATCTAATGTCGAGTCAACATTTGAATTGATTTCATCACCGCCCATAACCGAGTGAAATTAGTGTCTTATTTGTATAAACAATTTAATAATTCTATCAAAGAACACGTTACAATAATCATAAACAAATTATTTATATTTATAAGTAAGCTTTAATTTGTATTGTTATTGATGTATGTATTGTTTTGATTTATAGCATATCGATAGAAAAATTCCGTTGTAATTTACGTTGGTCTGATAACAGGACGTTATTAATTGGTTGGGTGGATACGGTCCGTGTATGCATTATTAGAAAACGTAATGCTATAGAACTGGCAAATCGTGATTTGCCTCAGTATTTAGTAGATCCGGGTAATATTTATTATTTTTTTCTTGTCATTCTAACAATTACATTAAATTTGTGTACTAATTTGTGTCATAATAAACAATTTACTTGTAGTATCAACGTTTCAAACTGAATTCTACATCAGCGGTATAGCACCATTAGACCATCAACTCGTTTTATTGGGATTCTCCAAAGAGTTAGACGATTATGGACATTCATTACGGCCACAGCTTTATATTATTGAATATCATGACAACGAATACAAGTAGTCATATTAATCACAACTTCTTTGTCGGAACTACTACATAATTTTTTTCTAGTGAAATATATATGGACACATTAACTCTACGTGGTTATCAAGAATATGGCGTGAATGATTATCATTTGGATGTTCTTTTGGAGGAAAGTAGATTTTTCATTGTAGCACCAAAAGATGTTATCGTAGCTAGTCCTTATGACTTGGATGACAGAGTACAATGGCTGATGCAACACAAGTAAATACTCATTTAT
>WYDF02013935.1:0-13513 GCA_009867245.2 Adranes taylori
AACCCAACTATATCAAACTGCTCAATATAGTCCCAAAAATCCCTCATTCCAATTTTACTTTTTAGCCCGGCTACATTTCAGCACATCACTATTAACCTCATTTCACCACCTATCATTCCTCGAAGCTTATTACCCTTTCCCTTTTTCACCCCACTATTTGCATCTCTACATTTATTTGCACACCACTATTTGCATCTAAACATTATCTCAAAATGATTGTTTACATTCTTATCAACACGGCGAAATACGTAGATTTATAAACGATTAGTCCCAGATTTAGTCCCAATGCAGAATCCCGGACCATGTCCAATTAACATTCAAATTATGCGCTAAAAGCATTAGAGTGTGATGTCAGCAGTGGTATAGACTGTCTGTGAACTGGGCCAAGAAAGGAGTGGAGATATCTGGGATCGGCCCGGAATTTTAATATTTTATTTTAATACATTCCATGTATTTTAATACATTCCATCTAATATGTGTTCGGAATGGTGAATGCGTCACCTTTGTAAGCAAAACTGCCTGAAAATCGTGTCTAACGCATTCTCCAATATTTCAATTACAATCTGTCGAATAAGCAATCGGAATGGTGAATGCGCCGAGGCCTTACTGTGATGGAAATGGCGGAAAAACGTTTAAAACCTTCTACTATGAGTCATCTTTGATAAGCCATTTGAGTGGTTTTAGATGAAAATATCAAGGACATATGAATATAAATAACGACCATTAGGTAGGAAACATTATATAGTAAATGCTATTCAAACATACTTTAAAGATAATGTACAATTAAATGCCAAAATTATATTACTCAAACTGAACTTTTGGTTAGAGCAGTTTTTAATATATTAACAATTCAAACGATTCGTTTAGGGTTTTTTCTGAGACCACCCGTATTCTTTCTCTGAGGAAGAAAGTGTATGAATGAAAAGGGTGATCTATGGAATGATGGTTCGAAGAAATGTGTGGTGTGGAAGAAGTTGCAACTAAAGTTGAGACAAGGAGGAATGATATTAAGATGCAAGAATTGAGTCCAAGATTCATATTTCCGGAGATATTTATATTCAACGATAATATAGAAGAAGCGCCTTTTCTGACATCTCTAGAATCGACAGCCGCGCGCGCAAGAGTCTCAATGTGTGAATTATTTTAGCTTCGGTGAAATTAAAAATGAAAATTTCAAAATTTCTATTTATATTTATTAACTATCCTTACTAATGTGAAAAATGATGGAAACTCCATCGTACAATTAATTTCTTGTTTTAATTACTACGAAAGTAAAATGTTTCTCAACATAATATATTACAATCTATGATTTGTATAAAAACGAATCAGCAGAAAAAAACTTTCCCTTGCATTTAGCTTTTCCCTAATACTTTCGCGAGTGAAACGAGAAATGGTAGATGATGATATATTATATCCTTTAAGAACTATGTTCCTTACTTGCCCGACTATAACAAAATCCTTATTGACGAAATAGGAAAGATTGAATTTTTTCTGGTTTCATCAATTTGGAGCACGATATATATCTATCGATTCGGACGGAATCGGATTGCATCGGACATCGATAAGCACTTAACGTCATAAATAATAACCAGGAAACGTCAACTCCCGACAAATATTATAACTTCTCTATATATAGATATATTTTATCTTGGCAAGCAAAAGCTTCGTGTTTCTTTCCACTAGCGTTAGTCTTTTGGTTCGAAATAAACGAAACGCTAAACAATTTGTTTTAGCCTTCAAGAATCGGAGAGTATTAATTCTTTTTATCAAGCTGTTTAAGAACTTGTAATATTTCTTGATAGATTATAAAATTTTCAAATTGTATAAGTTTGAAAAAGAAAGAGTTAATAATAGTGAGTAGCATCAATTTATAAAAAAATACTCCCTCCGTTCCAAAGTAAGTGGACGTTGTAAACATTTTGTTTGCTCCAAAAGTAAGTGTCCAATGAAGAACAAAATATTTTTCAAGTACGAAGGCATTAGCAGCACAAATTGCTGTTAATTCAAAATTACTACAATGCCTATTTCATATGAAAAAGATATATTCATTATAAAATCAAGTAAGAAAAAATTATAAAATATTATTAGATTCGATTATAAGAAATTAATAAGTGACTTTAGAGATGGAAGATCAAAATCGGATTATGTGTTTTGCCTGGAAGAATTTGGAGACTCATCCGATTTTTATTGAGTTTTAAAAATCTTGATACTATGCCAATATTAAATATGATAAAAGCCGCCAACTTTTTAACAGGGGCACATAGATACAGGCCGCGCAAACTAGTAACCGATGCACAAACAAGTTTCATTTTCACGCAGATATGTAGTTACGCTAAGCAACAGCACTTACACGGAAAAATTGTAATGGCATACATCTGTTTGATAAACTTGTCCTACAAGCTCTCTGAAAACATGTTCTACAATCTATCAACTATTTTATTTTTATGGCGTTTCCTACGCGGTTTTTGAGTGAAATCACTATTATTTAGTTTTGATAAATTTTCCACAGTAAGTAACTACATTTATCTTCATATTGTTAACAGTGTTAATATTGTAGTAGATTGTTTTTTGCTACATTGCAATATTCGCTGAAGTAAATACTGGCGAATATTTATTCAGTCAGACAAGGGGTACATTGATATCAATCTGCCTCATATATGAAATTATATGATTTGATTTGTTTATTTATTTTTAGGAAAACAATTCTGATTAACTTAGAGATGTAATTTAAAAATCTACCGCAACTGTAGCATCTTGGAAAGGATATTAGAACAAATGAAATGAATTTATACTTAAATAATTAAACAATAATTAACTTGAATAATTTTACCAAAATCATAGGGCCGGTATTAATTTACCAATAATGCCCTTAGTAATACAGAATATTTAATTTAATCGAAACAATATATCGTCTTCATTATTAGCGAACGTTTTCTGGATCTTCGCCCATTCTTACACTAAAAATATGTGCACAACATTAAATTATCATATCTAACTTTGACAAGAACATTTATATAATAAATTGTGATAAAGTTATATAGCTAGTGCTCAAGTGTTAACGTCTCATGTCACCATTTTGTTAAACACTGAAAATTCTATTGTTGAAACCGCCAAAAGCAGCGTGAGCGCTATGAGTTAGTGTCATTTTATGACTTTAAGATGCTAACAGTTAAAAACTAATTCACTCAATGACTGAACTAGAATGTTTCGTTAGAACAGAATATTCAGTGCTCAGCAAAATGGAGATATATTCACAAGTGTTCATCCAATTTTATCTTCAAAAACATTCAGTCTATTTCAATATTACTCGTTATATATACATAAAATTAAGTGTTATGTAACAAAGTTACTTATAAAATAAAAGAAAACTGAAAATAATTCAGCATAGACTATATCGAATAAGGTTCCGCGCACAGAAATATCTGTCCATATGTATGTATTAAATACTGATGAGCTACACTTTTCCTATCCTATTTTTAAAATAGAGATGTCATAACAACTTGTTAAGATAAGTAACTTAATTGGTGAATTGATTAGTGCAATAAGCAAATAAAATTATTAAATATATTTTTCCGTTGTATTTAAATTAAAAGATTATTTAAAAGGTATTTGTAATAATTATGTATCGATTATTTTGATTTATAAATGTAAACAAATATGACTAGTAACCGATGTGTGCTATGAAATGAGTTAATTAGGGATATTTAGAATGTATATACCGGCACATGTTTGAGAGAGAGAGAGAGAATTGAGAACAGAGAATAGAGAGAGAGAATATAGATTGTTGCTATCTGCTGGTACGCACCGAAATAATTTTATATCTTCTAACTTCTGTTCCCCGGATATTAGGTATTGTTAATAATAATATAGTTTATTAATGTTTAACTCTTGCGAGCACCTTCTTTTACATGGATACACATAGCGGGTCACAACGTGTTGTGTGACGAAGTTCACACGTTCTGTGGCAAGCAGCTAGAGATACATCTGGCTCTTGGCCTATAAATAGGCGCGCATAATCTGGTGACATAACTATTAACAATTTTAAAAATTCGTTCTATATTGAAAATTAGTACAAAAACCTGACTGAAGAACCAAATGTTCGATGACACCATTAATTACTGTTCTAATGTTAAGGTTTTGAAAAAATATGAAGGTGCAAAGGAAGGTGCTCATTTAAATTATTACGAGTTTTCATTGATATTATTATTTCAAGGTTATCAGCTATTCTCTGTATCCTCTGTCCATGAAGTGAAGGAATTACAATTGGTTTCTATATCGAATTTATGTTCAGCATTATTGAACTCATTGATGTGAATATCTAAGCTTGAATTGTTCTTATTATGTAAAATACTACTCACATGTTCCTTTAACCTGGTAATAAAAGATATACCTGACTGTCAATATTGCCAGAATAAATATTCGCCAATATTGTCAATTCTTTTACTTCTATCTACAATAAGACTCCTATAAGCCATAGTTATTCACATTACAATGTTGGCTCAGTCGACATAACACAAGATTATGTCCATCCTTTCTAAGACAAAATTTCTACACAGGAAAAAATACACAAAAATAACGTTAATCCAGTTCTTCAACATCTCACATGTCCAATAGAACATTCTGTGTCCTATATATTTTTTCCTTATCAATTAAAAGATTTGTAAAACATCGACAGGCCTTCAACCAAGGCCAATGCATACTCACATACCATAGATAAAAGCACTAGGAGTTACAAACTGGATGAATCACACAATAATGTAAATAAATGTACAACGGAAACCTCTTATCCTACTTCCATTAAGAAAATCTTCAGTAAATCGTCCACGAATTCCGAACAAATTCATTTCTCACCAATTGAGTTCAACAACTACTTGGAGATAGAAAATGAAGAAGAAGTCACCTCATCTTCTTCGTTACCTTCAAATATTAATTCTACATTCCCATATGATCCAACGGAAGAAGTGACTAAATGTTCATCTACAGATAATCATCCGTCGTTATCTTCATGATTATCTTCAATCATTACTTCTAAATTCCCATCGGGCTCAACGGAAGAAGTAGCTGAATGTTGATCTACACATGATCTGCCTTAGAATGTGATATCAAATTTTTCAACACTTAAAGAAATGCCAATAATTTGAATAATTTCTGCAATAGGTTTTGCTAGCTTTGATCTCAATATATCAACAAATGAAGGTTTGAAAATGATTCAATTGTTCGATGAACAAGAAATTTTAATTGCAATCTCTAGATCCTTTAAATAGAATTGCATTCCCCCTTATACATAACAATTCACTATCAGCACATCTTGGCACTTTTGTTTCTAGTTCTCACGATAATCATACTATTTCCAATGACAGGGTTTATAATTTAAATTATAATGCTATACATATGTTTTAAATGAATCTGTTGCAGTTTATTCTTTTCATGATAGAAGTTTGATAGAAATTTCTGAAACTTAGATTAAAATTTAGTCCAACACAAAATTTCAAGAATAAGTAATTAAACATTTGCCAATATACTGTGAGAATTTAATAGGTAATGTTAATTCAAACAATGCAGATTTTATTACAGAATGTAGCTTACATATATTTGACAAACATAATAGAAAAAGATCAAAGATTCATCTTCAAATGATATAATTAAAAATATAATGCCTAAAATTGATAACAATGATTTAGTCATTAGCAAAGCAGATAAAGGATATTGCATTGATGATAAAATTTTTGATATAATTTGATACATTTTTTGGGTTCCTAGATAACAACAACTTCTCAATATGCAATAATTCACACGTTCGACAGTTCATAAAATTATTTAAATCAATCGTACATGAATTTAAAGACCACAATTTATATAAGGAATTTCAGATGAGAAGCATGAATCCTTCTATTCCATCACTGTTGGACTTTGTCAGGTCCGCAAAGGCAATAATTTTCCTAGCAGACCAGTTATTAGGTATACAAATTCATTTGTTCAAAAAGCTTCAATTTTTCTTCACCGGTGGTTAAAGAAACACATGATCTAAATTTCCAACATAGCATCAATAACTCTTCGGAGTTCATCGCCCCAGTCAAAAGGATAACTCTTCCGTCAGATTTCTTGTTCATCTCATTTGACTTCACGAATTTTTACACGTCTGTTCCCATTATGGACTATCTTCACATTGTTGAGCAAAAACATGCAAAAAATAATATTGATTTCAATATTAAAATTACTATCTTAGAAATTATAAACGTATGCCTTAAACAAAACTTTTTCTAACTTAATGAGGTATTTATGGCCCCAGGTGGACTAGCAATGGGATCGCCTTTCAATTCCATCATTGACAATTTCTCTCTGGATGATTTAGAAACAAAATTTCTACAAATAAGTGATCCTGCAATTAAAAAAATTTGCTTTCGGAAACGATATGTGGATTGTGTTTTTTGCATCATTGATGGTAACGGTGTATATGTCACAAGAATCTTGAATATTTTAAATATCTGACATGATAAAATTATATTCACTCATGAAAAAGAACTGAACAATAGCAAAACCTTCTTAGATCTAACAGTTTCCAAAACCAACGAAGGTTTAAAATTCAAAATTTATCGAAAACCAGCTACCACTGATCACGGTATCAATAATTCTTCTTGTCTTGTCATGCAGAATCTCATAAAGCTGCTTTCTTCATTGTTGCGTTTCAAAGACTACATTCAGTACCTCTCTCTCTCTTATGATAATGTTGTGTTATAATTATGCACAATCTTACAAGTTGCTCTTAATAATACAAATGACGATAATGTCGTTCCAAAATGCTATAAGAAAAAACGATCCAATATTTTTCGGAAAATCCAATATCCAATAGATTCGAGTCCAACTAATAACGATACAGTTTACTTTTCAATTCCCTTGGATGTATCTTACATGAGTTAAAAGAATGTTTGGAGAAACTCGTCACCGATAAGAAAAATGGTTGTGTCCTTCTTAACCCCATATACTTTGAGTAGCATTTTTCTTAATAACAAAGATAAAGTAGCTCCTATCCTTAAAAGTGGCATCTACTCTATTTCTTGTTCTTCTGGCAAGGAATACATTGGCCAGTTAGGTAGATTCGTTATTGCGAGGATAAAGGAACATATGAGTGGTATTTTACAGAATAAGAACAATTCAAACTTAGATATTCACATCAATGAGATCAATAATGCTGAACATAAATTCTATATAGAAACCAATTGTAAATTCCGTCCCTTCATTTACAAAGACAGTGGCAGCTCGTGAAAATTTTTAGTACGTCTTTACTGTACTATAATCGTTTAAAAAATTAGAAATTAATGTGTATTAGAAGATTATCTAATATTCGATTGCAACTATTATTCTGTTACTTAATAGACGAATTTGTGTTTCGTAAATACTGTTTGACTTTGAATTTTCAAATCTGGTTGATGTGGTCCAAGTTTTTTATTTCCAATTTGTTTTCATAAGATAACTTTTTATTCATAATGAACTGAATTTATCATAATTCAATTTAAAAATACTTTATTTAAACATATTCAAAATATTAATTATAAAATAGTGCTATTTATTATTATGATTTTTATCATATTAATTATGTATATACAAAGAAGTGGATGAAAAGAATACCTATTAAAACGAAACTATATGCGCACACAAACACACAGCGCGATCAGAAATAAATTGTGCACTTTTCTTCGTATATAATTGCATGTTGTTTTAGACCAATCAGGCGAACCCATTGCAAAACTTCCGATTTTGCATGGAAGCAGAAGTGCACACATTTTTCGTACTAATGTATGCGAGTAGACTTAACAAGAGGCGATGCGTGTAGCGTTTTATTATTCTTTAGCCAGTCTGCCATGTAGCTGGAGTTCTAATAGCAAAAGACAATATGAAAATTTAAAACAATTTAATTTAATAATTATTATTTTATTTGTTTTATTTGTATATGGGTGTTCGTTCGCGTGCACCTGTGCACTTATTCGCCAGCTGCCACTGAACAAAGGGCAGAGAATATAGCTGAGAACCTTGAAATAACAATGACTGTGAAGACTCATGCTAATTTCAATGATCAAGTAAACTACGCAGCTTCACATTTTTTCAAAAATTTACCATTAAAACAGGAATTAATGGGGTCATCGAACATTTTGGTCTTCAACTACGTTTTTGTACTAATTTTCAATATCGACCAAATTTTTAAAATTGTTAATAGTTATGTCACTTTTTAAAATATTTAAAAATTGTCGAACAATGATCATATACAAGTTTTTGATCCATAAATTGTAATATGATTTTTCGCAAATTTAACTGTGATTGTATTTGTTTAATTTTATGTACGTATAACAACTGATATTGCAACTGACTTCAATTTAATAATTGTCGTGTTTAAAGATCAAATTGTTTATTCTTTTTATAATAAGTTGTGATATGTAGTGGATGAATACTCATGCATATATCTCCGTTTTGTTGAACACTGAATATTCTGTTCTAACGAATCCCGTACCAGTTCAGTCATTGAGAGAATTAGTTTTTAACTGTCAGCACCTTAAAGAATAAAATGGCACTAAGTAATAACAGCCAGGCTGCTCTTGACGGATTCAACAATAGAATTTTCAGTGTTTAACAAAATGGTGACATGAGACGTTAACACTCGACTACTAGGTACATAATTTTTATAATAATTTAGTTCATTTATATAATTTACATAATTTGCATAATTTTCTTTTGTCATAATAAGGCGTGAGCTTCTTAGTGATTACGCTATACATTAACTCATTAATTCTTAAAAATAATTAACAATATATACAGAATAAACATAAGAAAAAAATATATTAAAAGTTTAAACTCACATAGTCATAAGGAAAATAGAAATGTTTAAACTAAAGTCTATTTAAAGGAAAATCAAAATAGAAATGGTTCAATGAAATGCAAAGAATACATATCTACATGTTTTGTAAATAATTTGATAGCAATAATGTTCTATGTAATTCATATCTTATAAATTTATAATTAATAAATGTCTATTTGTTTGAACTTGCAACAATTTATACGCGTAACTAACTCATAAGTATTATTTTTAATTTTTTAATATTTTATATTATAATATTTGCTGAAGCAATGACTTTGAACTATTAAGAAAAAATAAAAATTTAAATTAAATCAGCGTAAGTTAAAAAAATAAGAAAATAATATATTTAAATAAAATTGATGTTAGAAAATTTATTCAATACTTTCTGCCCTGCTCATCTTGCGATAAGCAAATGGTACTGTCCTATAAGCGAAAAACTGAATGATCAAATATTGACGACAATGCTGTTAATTCTGAATTATCAGACATATTAGAAGGCAGGTTATCTATTAGAAAAGTGGTTGACAAATATTAGCTTAAAATTTCTACCCTACAACATTAAAATGGTTAACAAGGTGGAAATGACTAATTATTCTTCCAAATATACTTCCCAACAAATATTTACTGCAGAACAAGAATAACAAATTGAGACAAGCTCTTGCTCGCGGCGCAGTGAGTGTTCTAGTGATGTCACAAATGGCGCAAACTAATATATTACTAAAGAATATAATCTTTCGGAAATATGAATCTTGGGCGCCAGGTCATTTTAATGTGAGACCGCACTTTGGAACTATTCTCTTTGTTCCAACGGTCTTCAGTGGACTCGCTGAGGGTACGGGCACCTAAGTAGGAAAGTAATCCAGAAGTTCGTGTCCTTGTGGACAACAAACGCGTTGAATCTGTAGCGTTTGTCGCTCTGTTCCTGCTGCTGAATCCGTCGCTTAAAATTAGTCTCTGTATGCTGGCCATCGGTTGCGACCTCACATAATTTCCTTCTGGAAAGGTTTACGCACTTCCACACAGCAGTGTCCAACAGCAAACAACAAACATGCCAACAGCGCTCCGCGAACACACACTTCTCTGTCAACAGTGCGCTTCTCCTAATTTTAATATGGCATTAATAAACAATAACATGCCATGCCTGTTTATCTAGCAATGTAGCTCCATATAGCTTATACTGGAAAATGCTAAACGCGTACATGACAGCAACAGTAGGCCAACAGAAATGCACTTAAACTTTATAACTAGTCATTTCAAATATAGATCCCAGAATAATGTAAGCCCGAGTAACATACTTTGGTATGAAATTAATGAATACCTAATAATTTGTAGTAAAATGCACTCTTCAACACAAGTTTGTCAACTATCATGTCGATATCCATACTCATGATAATAAGATAATAAGGTGATAATTGTATTGCTGGAATTGATTGGATCGCTGGATTTCGTAAACGAAATACAAATAATAATTTGAGAAAACCCGAAAATACTAGAGTAGCTAGATCATTTTCTTTTAATAGACTGCAGTAATCACATGTTATAGTACCCTTGAATATGTTATATCAAGATTTAATTTGACAGCCAATCGTGTGATAAATTTTAACGAAACGGAAATAACCACTATTCTCAATACTCTAAAGATATTGGCAGAAAAAAACCCAACGTCAACTTTGTCAGATAGTTGACTTTCGACAGAATCATAACCGAAAATAAGTTTCCCGGAAATACCCGGTACTGGAAATACGTTTCCATCCGTATCTGTTTTTCCCAGAGTACATTATAAAGCCCACATTTTGAATGATGCTCCTGAAGGAAGTTCCGACTTGTCATCAAGATCAGAATGGATCAATATAGAATTGTTTATAAATATTTTAATACATACAAAAATATACAAACAGCACAAGAGAGAAGCATATTGTTTAGATTTGTGATAATCATGAGTCACATATTTCTATAGAAGCAATCAATTATACATGTGAAAATGAAATAGTTTATCAGTAATTTCCCTTGCACGCATCCCATACGCTGCATCCGCTTGATGTTTGTGTCTTTGGTGGCTTTAAGAGCAAACTGGAAATAGGTTTTAACGATTGGCATTTGAACAATCGTGCCATTTAATAAATTGGCCTTCTCAGATAAAATGTTGCGTAATTTACGAGAACACTGCGGTATGTGACAGTTCTAAATGTCCGCCTCCAAAAGATATGGTTAACGAAGTGACGCAATATGTGATAATTTGTAATAAACACCATCAACAAGTCTTATTGGAAGATTAATGGAAGATATAAATAAATTAGTAGTACAGAGTATTTCTTCAAAGCAAATAGATTATAACTCAACACCGAAGATGAAAGATCCAATCGCGTTTACTTCAAATGCATTCTTGACAACTGAAACTGAAACTGCGAGGCCCTATCCAAAAGTTGATATAATAAACAAACGCAAGAAAATAAAAGAGAAAGAAAATTCGGGGATGTATACTGACAGTCCGGAACAGCGTAGATTAGATGAACTACAATATGTTAAAGGAAAAGAAAAACCAAAACAAGAACAGAGAAAACGCACCAGAGTGCTCAAAAGGGCACGTCATTTGTCCGAAATCAGTAAAACTCCGACTAAAAGGCAAATATCAGAATTTGTCTTTACTGAAAGTAACATTTCACTCTGTTGCAACGAAATTGAATTTGACGATTCATCTTCAACCAATTCAGATTTTATATGATCTGAATTTGACAACTTTTCGGATATGAAAATAATACACACTATATCACCAACTTTAGAAGAGCTCAAAGATTTTCGTTGTCATTACAATTACCAAATTGTCAAATTCTTTTCAGATATGAAGAAGGTAAAGACAATGATATGCGCGTTTCCTTTTTGAGAAGTAAACTATCTGGAATTTTTGTCTGTACGTTCATAAAAGACTATACATTCATAAGCCACATATCTGGCATATGTTCACATATTCATAAATAATATTTTTGGTCTATCTTTTCTTAATGAGGTACAGTTTGAGTTGTTTTACATCATTAGTTTGGTAATATAAGAATTAACAGTCTATTATTTTTGAAACAAAATAATTTTTTATTTAGTACAAATCAAATAGTACGAATTATTTTATATTCATTAGAAACTTACAGCAGAGTTAACATATATTTCACGAATCAACGTGCCTCAAGTTTGTATCTATGTACCCCAGTAATGGGGAAATTTGATAAAATTTCTTTGGAATAGAAATTCTTAATAGTATTTTTCGATAAAACCTAGGAGAAAAGGGCCCTATCTGTAAAGTTTCTAAAATTATCAAAGAATATATACACGTAAAAATTTTATATGCACTTGTTGTGGTTTTCACGCAAAAGAAGTAAATACAACCTAAATTAATTTAACAAATGAACAAATCAATTTAGTAATAATTAATTAACAAGTAATATAAATATAAATTGATATATAAAAATTCTATCCGTACAAGATAAATATGACGCGAAATTATATAAATATATCGAACGAAAGCGCTCGATATGAGCGATTAATAGGCTCAATGGTTGTTTGTTCTACTAATTTTAGTAGAAGACGTTTCAATGCAATGCTTCCCGAGATTTTGTAGAATTTCGTGGATTGCACTTGCACTTTTGTAGATTTTCATAAACAAAATAATGCAACATTTATCCTTAGAAATCCCAACGGAACAGAAGTTTCCTTCCAGCTACTCCCATCGAGCCACTGTCTACTGTCTAGCTGACAAGCCAGTGGATCTAGCTGACAAGCTTCTTGCCGGGTAATTTCGTATAAAAGGACTTAATCAACCTAGGGTTCTTCAGACGCATTTTGGATCTTGTACTAGTTGACTTCAGGTGAACAAAGTCGCACATTTCCTCTAGCATAATTCACCATTAAGTGACCGAAACTATTTTCTTGAACCGTGAGCGAATTCGCGGTTTAGAACCTGATTCGGTCTATATAAGCGCCAATAACAATTCGTTTACTATATTTATTTAAATTAAAATCGATTGAATCAGTAGTTAATTCTACAAACATCAGGTCAAGTATGTACATCGATAATACACAAAAAATTTCTACTGAATTTTTCATTTTCTTATCATATTTTCTCATATCATTTTCTTACTCATTTCATTCACTCAGAAATATTCTGTAAACCCTTCCCTGTCATTCCATCTTCGTTTAAAAAATCACTTCATACCTTCAACAAGTCATGCTATAGATATTGGTGTACTCATGTCACCGACAATTCATCACATAGCATCAACTGCTTACTGGATAAAACTAACTACCATATATTCGCTAATCATTCACCATTCAACAATTTAATTCTGTTGTCGTCCATCTACGCCCCTGCTGAGTAAGAATAGAAGTCACGTACAATCAGAAAAACAAATCATACCAGAAATCTAATTATCTTTAGTTAGCCACTTATACTTTCTATTTTTGCTAATGAAATATAGTAATGTAATCATCTTAACAAGCTTTGAATTATAAATGGAATCGACACATTGTCAGTCAATTAAAACTGTTGAATCGAGGTTATAAATACTAAGAATAATAAACCTTACTTTATTACTCCGTATATATATATATATATATAGATATATATATATATAGATATATATATATATATATATATAGATATATATATATATATATATA
>WYDF02013946.1:0-13512 GCA_009867245.2 Adranes taylori
CCGATTCCGCACCCTCCTTACTCCCCCGATCTTGTGCCTTGCGAGTTTTATTTTTTTCCTCTACTCATGAGACACCTGAAGGGTAATCATTACACCTCAGACGATAAGGTGAAGGCAGCAGTCAAGTACTTGATTTGATACTTTTTGCCCGATCAGACTATTTATTTTAGTAGGTGTTCTACAAGCATATGTGCATTAGTTTTCAGCCTACTCTCGTACCATATACGTATGTAATACTTATAGTTATAGGAAAGGTATAGGATTCATGTTGAGAATATTTTCTATTTCAGCTTAGTACGTCTCTTATATTCACATCAATGAAAATCATTTATACGTAGCACAAAGAGGGAACAATTTACCACAAAAAGAAAATTTTCAAAATAATTTTTTCTTGTTCAAAAATTTAAAAGAAAGTCGTATTTCTCGGTGTCTGTGCATACGTATGTATGAATATACGTATGTACGAATGGACGTATGCACGTATGAATGTACGTATGTACATATGGATGTACGTATGCACCTACAGATGTACATATTGTCGTATGTACGTACAGATGTACGGAAGTATGTGCGAGAATAACTCCTTTCCTATGGAACCGATTTGGATGAATTTTGGTAGACAGGTGCAGACGGTGCTTCAGCAGAAGTAATTCATTTTTTTTTCAATATGGCGGACAGGAGCCATTTTTTGTTCAGAAATTTAACATTCATAGTAGGAGGCTGAAATTTTGCAGACATATAGCACCTTGTATTATGCATCAAATAAAAAAAGTCCCATGTAGCAACATTGTATAGGAAGAGGTGTTGTCGCGTTTGAACTTTAACAAACTTTTTAAAATATCTCAGGAACAATACATGATAGGACATTCGAATAAACTTTATTTTATAGGCTATATAAAGGCTCTTCGATTTTGTATGAAATATTAGGCATCTAAGTTTGATTAAATATTTTGTGTCGAAAGCTGCTTTAATACTTAAGCGGCTAAGCGAGCTTAAAAAATCTGACATCATAGCACTGACATCTTGAAAATAAATTATACTACCCTAAATATCTCGGTTCCTATGAAAGCTGCAAAAATTAAGCTTGGGAAACTTATGTAAGACCAGGGGACCTTAATTTTTTTTCCGTGAGCAGTTGAATATACTTAATAAATTTTGAGCAATCAAATTGTTTTCAAAAACTTTTTAGTAACAGCCTGTATATTATTTCATATTCTCGTAGCCCTTGTGATTTCCTTTACAATGATACCACATATGATTGGTCTAACTCTTATAAAATATGTAGGTTCCAAATATGTAGGCCCTAATAACTTTAAAAATTGTTCATTTGTCACTATCGTAAGAGATTCTCAACAATTATTCACTAATACACGTGAACACACAATGCTTGTGATGTGATTGCCTTTTTTTTCAGGATGAAAAATACACGATTAACTTGAAATTTTGACACAACGTTGCATTCGTATACAATCGTGTTTTTATATTAAAATAACAGCCCTCGGGGTTGGGTAATTTGTGGCTCGAGATTTCATTACATATTTTGGTGGGAGATTCGACTTTTTGGTTCGGAATATGATAAGAGTGCCAAAATTTGAATTGTTGGTTCAGGGTTAGGTAATCTGTGACTCAAGATTTAATTTTTTTGTTTAAGTTTCGGTTTTTTATCTTTCATATACCATATACGTGTGTAATACGTATAGGTATAAGAAAGATATAGGATTCATGTTTTCACACTTTTTTGGATAGAGATTCAAAAGTAAAAGGTTCAACTTTTGTTTTATGCAAGATATAACAAAATGGAGACCTTCCAGTATATGAAAGATGGGGTGGCGATCGCGTCCACTAATTTTTATTTTTACACGGGAGGTGGAGAATTATCAAATAAGGAAGAGTGGATTTTCCTAAGAGACAGTGTGGGATTTTTTCCCACTAAACTCCACCCTCCGTTGGAATTGTATACTTAAAAAGTTTAGTCAACTGATGAGGAAATCGTATAGGATTATTTCCTGCATCCAGTCTAGTCATGTGTTTGACTTGAAGATTTATGACAGATTCGGCAGATTAAAACTCTTATATGGGTAGAGTGTTCATATAAGAGTGAAATGGGAAATCAGAAATGTAGCCTGTGCATTTTTCATAGAATTCTACGTTCACAAGTTGTGAGTCTGTGCGCTTGCGCGTTTGATAGTGTGGAATATAGAACTGCTCTGTAATCTATCAGTAACCTAATATATGTTTTGTAAGTGTAATGCAGGGTTTTGGGTAGATGTATTTTCGCGTTAAAATACATCTAGTGATAAATCTAGAATCGGCGGTCGGACACTACTATCATATCTAAATTATACGCCCACCAGCAAACGCATATACCAGATTTTCACACTTCGTGAACGGTTCAGGGGATGTCATCCCAAAACCGTTACCATGCACCACACTTACAAAACTTATATTAGGTTACTGATAGACTACAAGCCATCTTCTACATGACCTGTTTGTCTGCCACACAACACTCGTAGACTTCCCTGAACAGGATAACAGGAATGGCTATTCTATTAATGGCTATTCTTATTGTTACCGGGGGGGTGGTAATGGCTATTCTTTGGGCTAAAGGCTAATCTTAGGAGGGGAGGGGGTAATTGCTATTCTAGCACCCATCTGAAATCATAAAACATATTTTTGTATAATTTTAAAATATTCCGTTCGAAACAGTGGCGAATCGAAAAAGCTAATATCACTTTCTCTTCAATTTTCTACCGAGAATGTAATGAGTACAATCATAAGACCTATACATTTAAATAAGCAGCCTCTAAAAGAGTAATAAATGTTTTGCTATATATTTTACAACCTTTTTCTAAAAACCCGTGCTTTTTCAAACAAAGGGAGTCGATATTGATTAACAGGAAGTATCATTACTAAAATGACAAAATATTACAAGAATAACAATTTTATTCTCTTTCCTTTTTTTTACGCCGCCAACAAACTAATACTTAATATTTTTAATGATTAAAGATTATCGTTTTTTAATGCATATCTTTAAAACAATATTAATGTTTTATGGGTGGGGGTAAGTGCCCTCTTGACCCCCCTCCCCTATGGATCCACGCCTGGATCAAGAGAATTGAGAGAGCTATCAAAATATCCCTACGTAAACTGGGTACTCTTATACTTTAAAGACGCATCTTTATTCTCTTCAACACCTTTGACTCCTGATTTCAGTCATTAAGAAATAAATTATAAAAAGGTTTATGGATACAGTTTTTTTCAATAACTGAAAATTTGAATTTAGTTTAAAAATAAAATGATACACTTATGATTAACATTATCGGTACGTACTTAACAAGGACTTACTTCGACTCGGGTGGATTTGGGGAAAACTCTCTTCAATTTTTAAAACAACTGCATAATAAATTTACTGCATCATTATTATGATCCGATTAATATTTAGAAATTATATTTCTAAAAATTGACCAATATCTCTAACCCAACATATTTTTCTGCATCCGCTACTGATAAAGTTTTTGCAGCCATTTACATTAAAACCTTACTAATTGAAATTTAATAAATACACTTGTATTTCTGAAATAAGAACTGCAAAATTTTAATGCTGATCCTTGTAGTAATAATTAATTTAAATTGACAAACATTTAATTGCATGTTGTATTTTAATTTACAAGAAGTAGAATGAAACAACTTTCTTTAAAGCATTTATTTAATCAGAGGTGGCCGACGAGAAATTATTTATACTTATGTATCCATGTTAAATTATTGCTTTTCTTGTATCTGTCAAAAACAAAGCACTGTAAATAACGAAACCTAAGTGATTTATTTCTAAATCACCACTTTTGAAGGAAGTTGAAGCAGTAGCAGAGAGCTAGTTTTGAAGCTCCCTGCATGCAAAATAATGGATTTTGAAAAATGTCGATCTGGCCATGTGTGAGGGTGTGTTTGTACCACGATTACTCCTAAAATAGTGTGTGCAAGTAGACAAGATTCTCACACAGTAAAAACTTTTAATTTTTTTTTAACTACTATGAAAACAACTCTTCTAATTTTATTTTATATCTTACATTGAAAGATAGTTCAATTAGGTAATGGATGATTAAAAAAAAGCCCGATTAAGATTCGAATATATTTGACGTTTCTAGGTTGACTTTTCCAGGAAAAGTTCCAGGTCTTCTCAAGTATTTGATGTATTTAAAGTATCTTGTTACCTGGCAAATATTGAAAATTTTAACTTTCAAAACTTATATTTAACACTAAGAGACCTTTATCTCGATAGTTTGACTGGCTGATATACCAATACAATTTTGAACAATAGAGAACATTAAAGACTTACACACATGTTTTGTAACACCTCTCCAGATAAATTTTAGAGGGGACTCAAACTGTTTACACATTTACTGGACCTAAATATTATTATTAAATCTTTAAGCAGGGTTAGCCCCAGCATAGGACGAATGGAGCGGCCACTTCAAGCACCAAGTCCTAGGGGGCGCCTCAGTGGTAAAGAATAATAAAGTGGTGACATGAGTTTTCATTCTTTAACAAAATATCCCGCACAAAATATCCCGGGACAAAATATTCACAAGACAAAGTATCCTCAAGACAAAATATCTCCAGGCAAAATATCCCTAAGTATAATATTATTGCAGGCGTGTATATTTACAAATTTACGTATTCACGCACACAAAAACCTTGAAAATTGAGCACCATATTTTTAGAGGATATTTTGTCAGGGGATGAAACTCCTGCGACCAATAAGCGAAAAAATATATTTTTGATATTTTAATTGCGAGCGCGTGGCCAGTATGTGAACGACATCTGTTGAGATGCGCGCTGGTTAAGTGCACAGGCAGGTTAGTTACACGCCCCGTCTCGGTTACATCGCTTATGTTGAGATCACCATTTTAGTTGGAGAATCAACTGCTAAGAGTGTTCCTGCGCTTTCAGCGTGAATGTCACTTGTCGGCTGACGTATAAGTACTATTTTATTCGTTAAAGTATTCATTTATACTTTACAGAGATACCTATGTCATATACCTACTTTGTATTACATTATAAAATCCATACAGTCACTCGAGATATATAAAAAAGTTTGTTAAGCTTTAAACGTGCCAACACCGCTTCTTATACAATTTGGCAACATGGGACTTTTTATTCGACGTATAATACAAAGCGCTATGTGGGTGCAAAATTTCAATGTCCTGGTTGGAATACGAAATTTCTGAACAAAAAAAATGGCTGCTGTCGCCATATTGAATTTATTTAAAAAAATTAAAAACCCGTTCTGCGGGTTCATAGTCTACACCTTCTACCAAATTTCATCCAGATCGGTCCCATAGGGAAGGAGAAATTCTTAAACATACGGAAGTACGTACGTCCATACGTACATACTAACAGACACCGAAATATCGACCCTTCTTTTAATTTTTTGAGCAAGAAATAATTTTTTTAGGAAAAACTTTTTATATGATCAATTGTTCCATATGACCCCTCTTTGAATTGCGTATTAACAGATTGCATTAGTTTCAATACAAGATACGTACTAAGGTGAAATAGAAAAAAATCTCAAAACATGAATCCTATATCTTAAAATGGAAGAAAGTATTCCAAAACTCCAATATATATTTTTTTAATTGTCAAAGTTGACTATAGTTTCAACGAAACAAGCTCGTCATTATCAAAGCATAAAAACTTAAAAAAATTTACAAAGTAAGAATGAAATTCAATAGAAGCTATACATTTAATAAATGATATATATATAGAAATAAATGTTGTAATATTTCATATTTTTTAATTGTCAAATATTAAATTCTGAGTATAAAATTAAAGTCGTTTAAAATACCTATTACGACACTGTGAATCGACCTTAAATACAATAAATATCGTAATTATATTCTGGTTAAAGAACTTGAATTATTGAATATTTTAATATAAATTTGCAAGTTTAGTTGTTTTACACTTTTGGTATTTACTATAAGAAGATAAACAGCCTTGATTTAAGAGGAAGGTTTTATAAGAAAACTTATTGTTATAGTTTAAGTTCATTGCATTCTAAAACAGGTTAGTTACAGTTTATGAGTCTACTTTTAATCTCAATAATTCATTAATTTAAATAAACTGAAAAAAAATTTATTAATATAGATAGATATCATATATCTGTGAATAAATTTTTTTATCTCTTATTATGAACTTTATCCAGAGCTGAGATTACATCCTTACACACTCTACTTTGTTTCCTTACACTTTCGATTGTACAGGTGTACAGGCATGTCGCGATTTCAACGAACCTTTTGGCGAAGGAACAATCAGCAAGATCCATGTTCAAAGAGGTTCAAATCTGGCGACGCAAACCTCACAGATGAAGAAAGAACCGGTCGACCATCAACACTTGACAACCGGTTACTTTTGGCAGCCAGTGAAAGAGAACGAAACCTTGACAACGAGAATGTTTGCCGAAGACTATATTGTGGATCATTCGCCCATCGTTCAGCGTCAAAAAAAGCTCCAAAGAAGTTTGGAAATTGGTTAAATAGGTTCCCCATGAGCTCTCGGAGAACAACAAATCCAAAGGTGTTCAAATTTTCACCGATTTTACCGCAGTGAAACGAGCAAACACCGTTCCTAAAGAATCTCGACACTGGGAATAAATCGTGGCTTCTCTTCATAAACGTCAAATGGTAGCGCCAGGTGTTTCACACGCAAAGGAAGAGCGAAAGGCATTCACTGTAAGAACGTAATGTGGTGTGTTTGGTGGAACAGAAGCGGAATCATCTCATCTAAAACGGGATGTCTTATTGATAGAATGACGACGATGAGCATCAACAGTGACAAATTCCAAACAAAAACGGCAAGCGGCAATTAAATATTAACAACGACGTCTATCTGGCTCACCTTGGCCGAATTTACGCTGCAATCGGGACGACAAAAAGACCGCGCAAAAAGAACCATCTCATCTTATCCGCAATATTCTTACACAAAAGCGCCTTCTGACTATCACGTCAATTGATCACTGTAAAAATGGCTCACGAACTAAGTTTACGACGACTTGGAGTGGATTGCCACTAAGAACAGCAACTTCTTCGCCCGTGGAATCGACCAGCTGCCAAGCAAATGGTAAGCCATAATTGATATAGGTAGTGAATATGCTCCAGAATAATCATTTAAAGATATTTTTGTTAAATGTTGATATTGTTTTTTTTTTTTAAATTTAAAAAAAACCACAATAATTATGTAGCGACCCAATATACTTCGGCGTGACACAAAAATAAATAAAAATCGTCTGCCTCTGTTAAAGATGTTGATGCATTTAAAGCTGGCCATTCACGGCCGTTCTATTCAGCCATATGGAATGATAGCACGCCAAATATGGAGGTAAATTGGGAATATGGAGGTGATTGGAGTGGAGTGATGAGACGAGTTGGAATTCCATTCGGACAAAACTCTATCGCACTGCTCCAAAACTCCATCACTCCAACTCATCGGGATTGGGCAAACGCGAAAGAGAGTGATGGCACTATAGAGCTTTGGAGTTACGGTGCATGTCAAAACACGATTGTTTTTTGTCTCAATGCTTATTAAATTGCTTATCTCAATGTTTTTTGTCTCAATGCTTATCTAATTGCTTATCAAATTCAGTTGGTGATAGAACCATTAGTTGGTTTGTTTCATGATGAACTGCACTATATTGTATTTTTTTTTCTTTAATTTCCAAGATTAAGTGACTATGAGTGCAAACCACGATTTTGTTTTATCTGTAATTGATATGAACAAGGAGCTGTTTGTTTATGAAAAACTTCGAATCCCGATTGTCACGATAAAAACAAAAGAAATTTGGCGTTGGAATAGTTATTGCAATTGTTCAAAACAATTGATCCGATTGCAACTAAAGATATGGGACTAAAAAAATTAATTCAATAACAATTAAGGGATAATTCAGAAAAGAACTGAGCACAGTAAGTGTAAATTATTATTTTTAATTATATAAGTTTTACATAATGTAAAAATAAAAATACCTAATTTAAATGCTTTTATTATTCAATTATATATATATATATATATATATATATATATACTAGATGATAACCCGTCGAAAAACGACTATCCATTACCAGGTCATATTTTATTTAAATGTAAATGTAATGTCTTGGGTCAAAAGCGTTCCAGACAGACAGACGGACAAAGCTAGACGTTTATATATAAGTATATTTTATGTATTATCTTTGTTACGTGCTCCATTATAAATATTTTAGTAGTAACAGAGTGTACCTACCGAAGCACCCTCCAACCCTCCAGAAGGTGCTCCAAAAACGTTCTAAACCGGTAATCGTTCCGTGTAGCGGTATTTTTTCATTATTTTGGCACTAGTATTGTGTTTGACAGCTGTCAAATAAAAAAATCCAATATGGCGGATGACAGATCACTTCCGGTTGCCCAGAATTTGGAGGCAAAAAAAAAGTTACTATATTTATAACTAGATTTATCACTAGGAGCTAAATTTGAATTTTTTAAACCCGTCGTCGGAGCCGTCTTCGGCATTGTCTCTGTAATCGTTGCTGTTCGTAGCAGTTGTCGTGAGTGAGAAGTGTGAATTATTTGAGGTTATCTAGATTTGATAAGCTTAGAGCAACATTTTTAAGTTATATTTTATCTGGAGTTCATATCCATGAATGTCTACATAAACTAATAACTTTTGCCTGAAACAGTTTTAGGCAAAAGTTATTAGTTTATGTAGACATTCATGGATATGAACTCCAGATAAAATATAACTTAACGTAGATACTTGAATGGAGCCGACAAGAATGGAATATATTTGTTTTAAACAAAATATACAGAGGTATAGATCAAGCGGATTCTGAAAATAGTTTATGTTTTTTATGATTAAATTAGAATGAAATCCTACAGAAGGAGAGAAATATGTAACAGGACAATGAATAAGAATTCTTAAACCCCAGGCATGGATATTTGATAATTGAAACCTTTTGAATAGAACAACTGTTCCAAGTTTACAATGACATTCAAACGAACCCACGGGGAAGCAGGAAGTGAAATATGATATGAGATATTTTAGTTATAGCAAGAATAAAAATATCGAAATTCTCATATGATAGAGTTCCAGATAATTGTTGAGAAAAGAACGTAGAAATTATTACTTGTATTTAAATCAGATCAAAAAAAATTTTTTAAATCTTAGCGTTTTGATAGATAAACTGGGGACTGGCCTTCTAAGTGGACAATTATGATATCACCATAAATTCCATCTAACTTTTCAAGTTCATTGCATGCTGATGAGAAACCAAAGAACTAATATCCCTTAAATTACAATAAAAATAAATATGACATCTTTTTATACAGTACTTTTGATTAGCACACTGCGTCATTTCCAGAAAAAATGCTAAAAACGATAAAACCGAAAGAATTTAGTTTGCATGATAAAATTATAAAAGAACTAAATTCTTACCTACATTACTCTGTCATTACATTTTATCTAAATTCCTTTGTTATTACATTGTAAGAATTTAGTAATTATTGTTAGGGCATTCAGCAGAAATATATAATTATCTATGATTTACCAAATATCTAGATAACCAAATATCAAGATGAATGAATTATTTTTTTCTCAACCCCGATTCGAGTATTTTATATGTTTAATTGATAATTTTGTAATCAATAAGGATTTACATTTAAATAGCAATAACTTTCTTTACCTTTCATTAGTAGAAATTTTATTTTCGTTTAAGATTATCGGTGAATTGTTATTATGAAGCAATTTAATCCAAACAAAGTATATAAAATTATGTCAAACAAAACAGAGCTTAAAAAATTATAAATATCAAAGATTTTTAAAAATTTTGGAAACGTTATTATCTTATAGCTACCATCAGAGCGTAGCTGATAACCTTTACCGGGCGGAACGCGTATTATACGAATCTCAACGATGAGGACTGTTCTATATGATGAGAATGTTTTTCACTCGAACGGACTCCTATGAACTAAGCTATATACCCAGCTTCTCTCAATTCTTCTACGATTACAACGATTTCATTATCATTATTGGGGGGAGGAGTGGAGGTAAATAGCGAAGCGTTCAAACCGTGTTTTTCTAAGGTATCTCTCATTTCGCTCATAAAACTTTAAAGATTTTCCAGATCCTTCTCATTACCAGGGAGGTGATTGTAATTTTTATTTGTAATAGCTTTCATCGAAACATAATTTTGTGGAATATTCATCGATTTTTCCGTAACAGCGAGGAATTTTCATACACGAATTTAGCAGAATATTTATCGAAAGAGGATTTCGTATAAAATTTATCGCTAACGGTAGTTGATAATAGTTGAATGACTAGCCCTGTATACTGTTTCGTGCAAGCAACATTTTCGCCCAGCGAATTTGTAGGATTTTTTAAAAGTTGAATTTGAATATTTTAGTTACCATCCGATGTTAGAAGAAATCCTTTACCGAGCGGCCCGTGTGGATTACGAGACAATGATCTATAAAATGCTTTCAAAGATAGGTCAGAAGTCGAGATCAAATGGAGTACACCAACAGCACCGACAACAGAATCCATAATCCGTTACCTATTCTGTCTTAGCTCTTGTTTATGCTGCGCAGACAGCATATTTACTAATCAATTATAGGGAGGACTCTTAAGGTGGTATGAACGAACTATGCAGAGGGTGGTTTTAGTATCTAATCTCCGTTATATTGGGGCAACATTAATCAATCCGAAAAGAATTCTAAATAGAACAAAATCGTTGGAAATGTAAGATGCACGAAATCCTCTTTAGATAAATATTCTGCTAAATTCGTATATGAAAATTCCTCGCTGTTAGGGAAAAATCGATGAATATTCCACAAAATTATGTTTCGATAAAAGCTATTACAAATAAAAATTACAATCAGCTCCCTGGTAATGAGAAGGAACTGGAAAATCTTTAAAGTTTTATGAGCGAAATGAGAGATACCTTAGAAAAACACGGTTTGAACGCTTCGCTATTTACCTCCACTCCTCCCCCCAATAATGATAATGAAATCGTTGTAATCGTAGAAGAATTGAGAGAAGCTGGGTATATAGCTTAGTTCATAGGAGTCCGTTCGAGTGAAAAAGATTCTCATCATATAGAACAGTCCTCATCGTTGAGATTCGTATAATACGCGGTCCGCCCGGTAAAGGTTATCATCTACCCTCTGATGGTAGCTATAAGGTAATAAAGTTTCCAAAATTTTTAAAAATCTTTGATATTTATAATTTTTTAAGCTCTGTTTTGTTTGACATAATTATATATACTTTGTTTGGATTAAATTGCTTCATAATAACAATTCACCGATAATATTAAACGAAAATAAAATTTCTACTGATGAAAGCTAAAGAAAGTTATTGCTATTTAAATGAAAATCCTTATTGATTACAAAATTATCAATAAAACATATAAAATATTCGAATCGGGGTTGACAAAAAAATAATTCATTCATCTTGGTATAAATTATCAATTAAACATATAAAATACTCGAATCGGGGTTGAGAAAAAAATAATTCATTCATCTTGGTATCTAGATATTTGGTAAATCATAGATAATTATATATTTCTGCTGAATGCCCTAACAATAATTACTAAATTCTTACAATGTAATAACAAAGGAATTTAGATAAAATGTAATGACAGAGTAATGTAGGTAAGAATTTAGTTCTTTTATAATTTTATCATGCAAACTAAATTCTTTCGGTTTTATCGTTTTTAGCATTTTTTCTGGAAATGACGCAGTGTGCTAATCAAAAGTACTGTAGAAATAGATGTCATATTTATTTTTATTGTAATTTAAGGGATATTAGTTCTTTGGTTTCTCTCATCAGCAAAAAGAAATTTATGGTGATATCATAATTGTCCACTTAGAAGGCCAGTTCCCAGTTTATCTATCAAAACGGTAAGATTTTTAAAATTTTTTTGATCTGATTTAAATACAAGTAATAATTTCTACGTTTTTTCCCAACAATTATCTGAAACTCTATCATATGAGAATTTCGATATTTTTATTCTTGCTATAACAAAAATATCTCATATCATATTTCACTTGCTGCTTCCCCGTGGGTTCGTTTGAATGTCATTGTAAACTTGAAACATTTGTTCTATTCAAAAGGTTTCAATTATCAAATATCCATGCCTGGGGTTTAAGAATTCTTTTTCATTGTTCTGTTACATATTTCTCTCCTTCTGTAGGATTTCATTCTAATTTAATCATAAAAAACATAAACTATTTTCAGATTCCCCTTGATCTATACCTCTGTATATTTTGTTTAAAACAAATACATTCCATTCTTGTCGCCTCCATACAAGTATCTACGTTAAGTTATATTTTATCTGGAGTTCATATCCTTGAATGTCTACATAAACTAATAACTTTTGCCTAAAACTGGTTCAGGCGTTTGTTTAGTATTAGTACTCAATTTATATTTTTTTACATGTTGCGTATTATATTAATTTTCCAATAAATATTCATACAAATATATTTTTTTTATTTTTCTATTTCCAGTATATAAGTTTAAAATTGTTCCTCAACTATTCATCTGTTAGCAAGCATTTATATGGTGCACATCATTGTGAAAATATTGTTTTGTAAAAATCGCGACGATGTATCCGAGCAAGCGTGAACGTTATCAATTTTATAAAGATTTCGAAAACGATAAAGAGAAACGGAATTCCGAGTTTGAAAAAGAACAGCAATTCAAGAAAAAATGTGTCCTACTTGGAGCATCTACATACAATATTGCAACCAACGGCTACCAACTATCCGCGGGTTTAGCAATTCCCGAATTTGAGTATTTAGTAAAACTAGTCGGATATGGACATACCCTACTTTTCACTGTTTCCGAATGGATGGAATTTAGTAATTTTCTATTGGACTGGTATCGGAAAGGAAAACAGAAAATATTTCTCGAAATATTCAGTAGTATAACGATAAAAGAGTCACCATTAGAACCGTCGTCAACGTTGAGAAAGTTTAGTGTAACGTACAATAAAAATCGAATGGTTGAAATCATTTTAAGTGAACAAGCACTTAAGATTGACTATAAAATTGATCTTTTGCAAGGACAAAATTTTAAAAAGTTTTATTCAGCAATAATTGATTTATCGGGTTTCTTAGGATATAATCCGCAGCAAGAAGTGTTTCTAGATCTTTTATTGAATTGTGTGGATCGTATTAGAAAGTTATATTCTCTGCCTGTAAGAAACTATTTGCTACGAGTTCTAACCGATCCGACTCCTGAAAAAAATAATAATATTCTGATGTTCTACGAGATGATGCAATTCCATTGGAATGAAATCGAAGCAAATTTCTAGGAACCTCTGTGTACCTACTATATATAAGGGATAACAAAATCAAATTTTAAATCAGTCATAATTATGGCGACCTTAAGCAAAGAAGTGTTATTTGTGCTCTTATGTTTATTATTATTAATAAATAATAATATAATATTTGCAATTAATGAAGAAAATATTAGTGATACACAAGTGAAAA
>WYDF02013957.1:0-13511 GCA_009867245.2 Adranes taylori
TTTTTCTCTCAAAATGTTTTGCTCCTTTTTAAAATTTGTTTTTCTTTTCACTGTAATACAATTTTAAACTTTTATTTTGTACTGAACACCTTAAATTTGTCTTTATTAACACGTTGAATATTTGTTCACTGTGCTGCGCTCTGTCGCAACGTATCAACTTGATATTTTATACTGATCGGCCAGAACGAGCACGTACAGGCGGATTTTCGTCCAGTGCCAACCTAGTAATCCGCAATTTCTACTCGAGATAAATACCTCGACTGAAACAAGAAACCCGTCGTGAAGAGTTTTAGATCCCTGCGTACGGAGTCTATAAACTTCTGCACAAAATTAATTAAAATAACAAGTAATAGCGCTGGACACTGAGGCATCCGTCACCAATGATTCAACATATATTATTCAAACTTAACCTACGGTTTTTAGCATAAAAATAAAGAGAACTTTGAGGTGATGCGCTGTAGATATCTATGTTATGGAGTTTCTAAACTACGGTACGATAATTTTAATGCAATTAAAAAGCAATACTTCCTGAAGGCTAGCACCACCGATAAAAGTTTAACAAAATCTGATAAATGAATGAGCGTCATAAGATTTAATAAGAAAAATAGAACGTGTCATTCGAATCGGCAGTTCTTCATTCCCGATGTTCCCACAAAAGGCTTCATCGGTTGAGCTATGCCCATTCAGTGACGCCAAATGCAGTTCTCGATTTTCTATACATCTTAAATCGGTGTCAGTGACTACAGGACTTGATTAGATATCTATTGCTTTCTGAGTGAGGTAAAGTGGTTGATTTTCTATAAAAGTTAGAAAGTTTTTACTTAACAAGATGGCGACACACTCATTCCATGATATAGCCATGTAATATCGTTAAAAATGTGTATGATGGATTTAGTATTTAAATGCTTACCAGTCAACCATTTTATTCACTCACAGATATAATTTCATTGAATTACAATTCATTTTAGCTATAACTTGGGACTTAAATTTTAAAAAATGCCAACTGTACTCTGGTTACGAAATTGAAAGACGCATTATTCCGTACCTCAATTCCTTATATTTATTCGGTAATTTCCTTCCAATTTGGTGCATCATTTTATTAGGCAATCACCAGGCGGCATCTTCGAAATACTGCAGCTAGTATCTCTTTCTTTTCCGTGCGGATTCTCTAGTCTAACAAATTTTCGGCTTTACCGCATTTTTACCAGTCTTGCCAAATCTTGAAGTTCAAATACGTATTTAATTAGCGCATACGGTCGATATTCGCGCGTCTGTTTCACTAAATCTGCAGAACGTCATAATTTCCTCGTAAGCGTTGGATTATTGATTTTCTCCTTCACACGCTTCTTACTAAGTACGCCTCTACAACCTGTCTCAGAGGTTGCCCTAATTACTTTTATAGTTTGAATTTTATGCAATTAACTATGTTTCCAATACGTAGTACTCTTTCATAGTTAATACTCATTAACACGGGCTGTTCGTTTAATTAATACAAGGCAACCGAAAAATAACGCGATTTAGGGAGTTATTCCTAATTTAGACCGTATGAATTCCTTAAAATCTCTTGTAACAAATTACCTTTTACCGTTATATGGTCTGCAATAAAATACACCTTAAAATCCACCGATATAACTTCAATATTAAAATACATTAATTATTGTTACTTAAGTTAGTAACTTATCTCAGACTTAAAATTATTTGATTTAGGTGGCAGTAGACAACTAACAGTGGCCGCAAATTCACAAGAAGAAAAAGAGAAATGGAAAGCCGATTTGCAAATGGCAATACAAATCGCGAGAGATAAACCCGACGCAAAAATCACCTATTTGAGCTTAAAAAGTTGCAGTAAGTTTTAATATTTGAGTTTATTTAATACGATAAATAATTTTACAAATTTTATATTTTGTGATAGCTATACTAAAAGTTAACCACGTTTCATGAGTCAATTTATTTTTGCAGGTTCATCTGACGAAATCGTCGACCAGTGTGGCAATGATGTGAGTACGCAAACTATAAAAACATCATCCCAAAGAAATAATACAACCGTCCACGTGTGTTGGCATAGAAATACTAGCATATGTTTCAAGGATCAAATTTTAGCTGGAGAGGTAATCAATTTCAGATAATCTTAAAGACTATTTCACAAAAAAAATGTGGAAACTGAGTGACTTAGTCACTCATTGTCAGACCTTTAATCTGTAATTTAATTTCAGTTTAAAGACCTAACTATGAGTGATTTAATTACTCGAAATCACTTGCCGTATAATCTTTTTTTTTTTTGTAAAGTAAGGCTTCAAACGATTTTTTCTATAAACGAAGTTAGAATGTAAATAATGCGCATTCAATATAAACATTAAACATTTTAGAATCAACTATCCGGTTATTTATTACGAAAATTCAAATCAAGCAACGGTTGGCAAAAGCTTTGGGTGGTCTTTACTACATTCTGTCTCTTCTTCTACAAGGGTTGCTCGGATGATTATCCTTTGGCTTCGTTACCATTAATTGGATATACGGTTGGTCCTCCATCGACTGAAGATAATATCGGCAAGGACTATGTTTTTAAATTACAATACAAAAATCATGTATACTTTTTCAGGGCTGAATCGGAGTATACATATGGCAGGTAATTTATATTAATTTATTATAATAGTTTTTAATATATTTTGTGTTATTTCCATAGAAATTATTTATTTAAAACTAATGACAGATTTATTTCAGTAAATCAATAACTAGGCACTAAGTAGATAATCTGCCATCGTTCATTGAACTTGAGATTTTAAAACATTTTAATACGGATAATAGGGCTTGTCAGGGTTCTATGCTATTGGTTGAAGAAACATTTCGAAGATTACTTCACTATATTGATGATGTCTGAGTGGTTGAGTTGTTAATACACTTATATCTTTATTAGAAGGTTTCATATTCAAATAGACATCTACTTTATCATTTTGATATCACTAAACTTTCAACTGTTTATCGAAGTTTGTTTGATTTCCGGAAACATGATACTCGGGCGTCGGGTTAGTTTAACGTGAGACCGCACGATGGATCTGATGTTGTCCCTCCGTGTCTTACTGAAGGCACAGGCAGTTATTAGTCTGGTGAGTAAACCAGGGATTCCCGTTCTTGCTGGGCAGCTGAAATAAACGTATTCACTAATGAGTGAAACAGCATTAATGGTTTAACAAAACTGTCTAGTGGTATTTTATTACACAATATAAACAACGTAAAAAATATACATATTCAATTAAGTGTCAGAACTAAACAAAAGAAGAAATGTTAAATTAAATTTATGACGGAATAATGGCGGTTACATAAGCAATAGCGAAATTATAATAAACAAAACAATATCAACTAGCTCGAATTTCCTTTTAATTTTGCCGTATGCTTCATTCGTTGATATTTAAATCCCTTGCAAGCGATGAAACATGTGTGCAATTTCTTGACTTATCTAAAATTTCAATTTTTTCATGTAACGTTGAAACATTGCGTCTCTTACGCTTAATTCCAATGTTCTTCCTCTTATGTGCCATAATTTTTTTGAATAAAAAATGGAATAAAACGTATAAACACGTGGATATAACTGAGTAGAATGCACGCGCTGGGTTCGGAAGCCAGAGGTAGACTGTCACTGGACGGCGCACGTCAGACGCCGCTGGGTGAGGGAAGGTGGCAGATACCTTGTCCACCGTGCGTTAGTGAATATCTCTAAAACGATACGTTCCTATGGTAAGACAACTGCGTATAGTTAAGTTAAATTTGCGCGCGTTGGACAAATTAAATAGATATAATTAAGAAATCGTGTATATGCAAAACCGCGTTAGACACATCCGCATTCGGCAAGGGTTTACTGTATTTAATTTACTTTTAAATAACTTTTTTTACCAAAACCTAACTTACCAGAATAAATTTGTTTTTATTACTATTATAAGAACTATTAAAGAAACAAAATTGTACATAGTTTCTAAAGAAAAAATAAAAAAATTAAAATTTTGTGTCTAGTGGAGTTATTCGAGACATACACTGGCATGGAGATATCTAGCAGAAATGATTCAAGTTGTGATCAGGAATCGTGTGCATTTGTCACAATACCACCTCTCCCAGTGTCTACTTTTTCTCAAAAATATCAATCGCTCACTCACTATTTTGACTATATAGTACGTAAAGTATGATCATTTATAAAGACATTTTCTTATTTAAGCGAAAATATTTATTCAAATCATATTCTTACGGACCAATATGGCCGCTTTTAAATTAATTTTTCTATATATTTTATTATTTTTTATATGTTTATTTTTCTCTTCTTTCGTTCTGTAGGTGGCTAGAAGTTTTAGGCAGCGCGACGCAAAATAAAACCAAGAAGAAAATGTTTATAAATGATATGATTGAAACGTCTCCGGAAAAATAAGAAAAGTATCTACTACATATAGTTTATTAATAACGTGTTTGAGCTAAAAAGACATTGTATCAAATTCGTAATTTCAATTTTTCAAGTTGATGCAGGATCATTTAATTTTAACATGAATTGAAATATTTAGAAGCTTTTTAGCATCTTGAATACTGACTTGTATTCCTGAATTGACTCTTTGATGAAATCAACTGACCATTAAGCAAAGGTTATTTCCAACAACGCTTAGCAAGACAATTACAGGTAACCCCCGTTGATTGCGAAGGATACGTTCCAGAGAAGTTCGGAATGAGCGAAATTTCACAATAACGTGGATTTAAAAAATCATTTAGAGTACGAAAAAACACTTGATGAAATAAACATTATTAATTTTAAAATAAATGTTTTATGTGGCATAAAAGAAACTGCAAAAATATTATTTTATCACTTTGTTCCGCATTGCAAAAAAGAATCTAGTGATCCTTGCTGGACCTGTCGTTAAGTTTAGTGCATCAAATTTGTCGATAAGCGCAAATAATCTGTCCCTACCACGCTTTACAGCGCTTTTAATCTTCGTGTTTTTCTCCTAAGAAATTATACATTGATTATGCAGAGAAAGGAAGGCAATGATTTTGACAGTTAAATTTCACACAGGAAAAGGTTAAAGTCGTCATTTTCTTGGTACATAGTAATGCAGTCCATTTCCTGCAACTCTTCATTCGTTAAAGACTCGCCGTGTGATTTTAGCAAAGTTTGAACATCAACACCTTCAATGCCTCCGGAACTGGCTAAAATACTAATATAATTTTCATAATTCCTGTTAATTTTTCTGAACAACTTTTTCCAATCACCCTTCATTCCACAGTTCTTCGATGTTTCTGGTAGCTAATATTAAATTGTTGCCACCAAATTTGCGTGACCTTGAATGCTGCTCTTGCGCCTTGATTCATGGACGGAAGTGGTATTTGTATATAAGAATACTAATTCAACTGGAAAATCAATACACCATCACAGTTCTCCAACATCAAAAAAGCTCAAGGTTCAACTCCAATATCTTGGCAATATTTTTTTATTGCTGGGCAGAAACAAGATTTAAACTAGTCGATAAATATATTTTGTGTCATACAAGCCTTAATGTTAATTCGTTAACTTTAGAATAAACTTTCATGGCATAAGAAGTTTCTGTTTGTTAAATTAACAATGGTTTCAATTTGAGTTCTCCGAATGCATATCTGTCGAAAAGAAGAGTTAGATGATCCTTCGCTGCTTTAAATACAGAATTGGCATTCGCTTCTAGTATAGTCCCGTCTCGTTTACATTAAAAATTAAATTTGGTGAATAATTTCCCATTTCCAAATTTTTACGAAACTCCATGGGATATTTTTCAGCTGCTTCTACACTGCACTTGCCGATTCGCCAATCATTTTAAGACTATGCAAGTTTGATCGTTTTCGAAAGCGACCAAACCAACCTCTGTTTGCTTTAAAAACTTTACAAAAGTCAAATGTATTAAGATTAAAAGCCAAAAATTAAAAGTAAATCATTTAAAGTTATAATATAATTAAGACCACCATCGCTACGTAACTTCTCCGCCATAGACCGATGCACGTTGACGTTGATGTGCTGCTTTAAGCGATGGCGATATCTTACCAACATATTAGCACTTATTACAATATCTATCGATAAGCGGATCATTATTGTGTCGTATTGACCACTCAGAACCAAGGACCCTAGATTTAGTTTTCTCTTCCTCATTAATGGCACTACAGTCACTTTCTTGGAATTAATGCTTAGCTTTCTGGTAGTCACCGTCGTGTCGTGTTGGCCTTGTTCTATCAGCACTAGGTCATCCGCATACCCTTATACCTGATGACCAGCCTTTGTTAGGGCGTGCATTAGGTCCTCAACTACAATGGACCAAAGCAGCGGTGACAGAAGTCCCCCTTGGGGTTATCCCCTGGTCGCTCTAATCCTAATAGCCTCTTAACCCATGCGTGCACCTACTTTCCTGTTTTTCAGCATTTTTTTGATCCACGTAATTACCGGTTCTGGAAATCCCGTATTGCGTGCTGTTGCTTCTATGGTTTTATACGAGATGTTATCAAAAAAACCCTCTATGTCAAGAAACGCACAAAGTGATATTTGTTTTGCCTCCAACGATTTCTCTATTTTACCCACTAGGGTATGTAAGACCGTATTAGTTGACTTGTCCTTTTGGTAGGCAAATTTGTAAGGGTGGAGTGGGACTTTATTTAGGTTTTCGTTTCTTAGAAACTGATCCAGCACTTTCTCCATTCCTTTCAGTATAAACGAAGTTCAGCTGAATTAAGCAGAAATCTGAATTTATAAAGTACACATATGCGAGGGGATATGTCTTTTTGCAGCTCTGTATCAGTGCAGGAAAGATTCCATCACCTCCTGGGGATTTGAATGGCTTGGAAGGTCTCCAGTGCCCATACCACGAAATTATCTCCTAAACTATTCCGTATGTCCAACGACTGACTTTGCTATAACAAATTGATTAATGTTCATAAGGAGTTGAATTCTACCAATTTCAGGCCTATTTTTGACGAAAGCAGCTCGATTTGCGCGAGTGGACAACACGATACAATAATGATCCGCTTATAGATAGATGTGGACGTGATGGTATATGATGCTAAGATTTCGACATCAATGTCTCTCATCGGGTAATTGTCTGGAGGAGAAGTTAGAAGTAACTTTTCTGCCAGAGACTTATCCAATGAACGACGTTGATGTACTGCTTTAAGCGATGGCGAAATATATCATTATGCGTATCAGAACTAAACTGACAATCGTATAATATTGTCACGTACCGAAAAATAACGGGATTCTACCCCATTAAAAAAACAATTCATTTCACGAAACAGAAATAAATCAAATTTATGATGAATTTTGAACAATACAAATTTTAAAAAAATCAAAATTTTGATGATAAAAAGCCCATGCCTCCACCAAATTGTCACTCTTCGTTTTTTAGGGGTAGTGACGTGGGTTTTTTTTTTTAAGAGTACAGAACATTCCGAAATTACAAATTCTTATCGGGGTCAAATTAAAGAAAGTATTTTAATTTAATAAAATATAATTAATATCTAAAATAAAGATTAAAACATGTTTGTTCTAATTAGTTTTAGGTTAGTTACTAGTTAACTCTAATTAAAGTTATTTAAAACAATTTAATTCAAAGTTTAATTCTTTCGTTCAACTTTTACATTTTAACAATTAAGTAAATTACTAGAAAGATCTAACAATCATGTACCAATCTAATATGCTATGTTGTTTGCACTGACTATGGATATAATTTTAATTAGAACTTATTAAATCACATATTACTAGCCATATTGAGAACCTAATTTTGAACAGTCTACATGCTCCCGAAATGTGTCTTTACAGGCTAGTAAAAAACGCCAGCCTAAGCCGGCACCCTAGCCTATAGGTACAGAACATTAACGACAGTGAATGTGATTTTCTTAGAACCGGATGCAACTGCATCTTGCAGAACACCTGCAGTCAAATTCTCAGAATTACTACATTCTTTGTAAATATAATAAAATTTTAATGCAGAATTACTACGTTCTTTTTAAATATAATAAAATTTTCATGCAGTTTGAATTTATATAATTTTTAAGACTAATTATCCTGCTTGCATCGAATTATATTTAATTCATCCCTTTAATTTTCGATACGTGGCAATATTATACATTGAGAGTAAATGTAAAAAGTAGATGTTTTAGGACTCCCAGGAACGAAAAAATAAAACACCAAAAACCAATCGAAATTTTTTTAAAGGCCAACTAGATTTGAATACGTAACCTATAGTCAACATAATGTATTAGAATTAGTTATAGTATATTCAATTCAAGGTTTATTTAATAAGTGAAATCGAAAAACTATAGTTCTTTGTATGCTTTATTAAATTAAGAAATATTCTTAAAATTAAAAGTTTGGTGTTTTACGGGCTTTGTCATTTACATTCCCACAATCACCCGAAGAATAAAACCATTTATGGAACTAAAGTTTTTCTACGTCATTTCTTAATAATGTTTTAAACTTTCACTTGCTTACAATACCATTTATTTTGCCTAGCGTTGCGTTTCATAGCATACGTCTGTATATTAATTTCGTTTAGAACGCACAATGTTCTGATGATGTTATTGTACACTGGAACATGCTAACATTATTCAATTGTTAATAAATAGCTCATCGTAGTATTAAGCCAAAATTTCCAGTAATATATAAGTAATGTGCACAGTATATACCTCCAAACTATTTAATTAAAATATTATGTTTAGATGCATACGAAGGTTGTCGTTTTAATTTTGTATGTGGGTGCACAGAGGGCTACATTAATAATACGCCAATTTATATAATGAGACCTCAAATTCTGCAAGTGATTTATCCACAACTAATCGTTGATCTAGAAATATCATAATGGAATTGTACCAGGAACATTTTTGCGACATCATTCCCTATAATTGTCGGGTGCGATTCTTCACTTTGAGGAGAGTTAGGAAGGATTTGGAAGAATATGGGTCGACTAGTTTTTTGTGACATATGTGAACTCGCATTGTCTTTGGATTTTAGGTGATTTTAGGAGTTCCGTAATAGCTACTGGTAAACAAGCGCTTGTATATCAAGCAGCATTGATCGTTACTCCAACATCTGCAACTTGATTCCTCAACAAACGTCGTGAAGTTACTTTCGTGAATTTACTTTTCCTGGGCTCTCTTTTAATTTGGAAATCCATACAGCAGATGGCCAATTGACATTGAGTCGATTTAAAGTTTTCCGACACCAATTAACTCCAGGTCCTTTATGCTCTTCATTCAAATGATGAGGAATCTAGCGGCAAACTAAGTTTCTCTCACTCAATACGCAACAGTTTAAAATCGGGGTGTTCAACTGACGTGTAGCAATGACTTTTTCTGAGCTATTGCTGCTTTTTGGAGGTCCAGTCCCAAAATCGTCTGAAGTACGACACGTATAAAATACCAATACCAGCAGGAAATTGCCGATTCGTGTGATGGTGCTTCTGCAAATACAGAAACTAATTTAGGAAGTAATTGTTGTTGATATAATGTTGTCTGTTCAGTACTATTTCTATTGTCGCACTTTTAATTGGTGACTCCTTTATAGAGCCATATACAACACAAAAAGACAACCCTTGTACATTAATCATTCTAATAGTATTTTGTGATGTAATTAAAATGAAAGACTAGTTAAATATCTGAATTTATTTTCTTAAATTAGTATACTGATACATCTAAATATAAAACAGAAATTAAAAGGTTATATAAATTAATTGAAATTGATCAATCGTATACTTTGAAATTTTTGGGGGCCAAATTGTTATTCATATAGAAATATTTATGTATATATTTATAATAGCTTTAACTACGTAATGAATTCAGGTTTTATCAGTTATAAGCAATTAAGTTCAAAACAAGAAACTAAGGTAGCTCTATAGATATTTGTTAGATATATTTATAAAATTACTTCCAAATAAGCTTCCTATAAATTGGACCAATAATATAATATAAATTTTAATTTTTTAAATTATTGAATGAAATTTTATTTATTGAAATTTTTAACAATGCAATAAATGTACAAGTTTAAATATGAAATTAATCATTATTATTGATTTAGTCTGAAGAATAATTATTAATTCTTATGTTAATAATTACTTGTCTACATATAAAAGCACAAATATAATAACTAATATTTGTTTAATTCGAATTTATCAATTTTTATTTTATTTTAAAACTTATATTCTTTTTTATTGTATTTGCGTAATTTCATGATTGTAAGATAGAATAATTATAAAAATTATTAATGTTTCTGACTGGAGAAAGCATTCCTTTTTGAATTACGAAATTCGAGAGTTTTTAAAGTGCCTTACAAATTTAATCTTATTTTTATATCAATCGTAAGCGGATGGATATTATTTTAAATATATAATTTATAATCATAATTATGTAATATACTAATTATTGAGAAATTTTATCGTACAAACTTTGTAAAGTAAATTTATACTTGTTTTAATAAATGTAATTTTTTAAACGTACTTTTAGTTTTATTATTAGTTTTTTTTTTCTTTTAGCATTTATTACTAGTATTTGGTATGCGTGCACTCTAAAGCCTCGATTATATTGGGTCAACTTACTCGATACTAGCTGTCGAATTTACTTTTGTCACTACTCGCTGGCGGGTTTAGTCTCTGACGAATGAAATCGCTTTGTGTAATCGACATGGCTAGTAAAGTCATGTCAATTTGGATTAGAAATTGGATTGCGAGACTAGAGAAGTTTTGAAAATGGCACTCTTGGAGAAACGCAACATGGATTTCACACCGGGCGCTTGGTCATTAGCAACCTGCTAGTAGCACTGGACGAGTACACTAGTAAATATGACGTGGGTTAATCCCTGGACATCCTATATCTGGATTTCGAAAAGTCGTTCGACAAAGTGCCGACGGAACGATTACTAGACAGGCTAGATGTAATGGGAATCAGAGGTAACCTCCTCAAATGGATCCGGAGCTTCTTATCAGATCGTATCTACCGAGTTCGGGTAAAGGGCAGTTACTCTTCCCTTCCCTTAGTACAGCATCCTTAGCGGCGTGCCGCAGGATTCCTATTGCTGTGCTACATTAGCGACATGTCTAGATAGTCACCAAATCGTATTAGTCATTTTGCAGATGCTACGAAGATTATTGGGTACCCGAATGATCCACATGATAACACGCAGGTAATCCTGCACGAAATATACGACTGGGCACAACAATAGCTCATGCCATTAAACGGTGGTAAATGTCCGGTATTTGGGTGCGACAAACCCTGGAAAATGTGACTCACTTGCTAATGAAACAATGAGAGCAATAGGTTCGCAGACGGATCTTGGTATTACAATAAGCACAAACGTGAAATGGGGCGAGCATATAAATGGGGTAGTAAAAAATCAAACTCGTTAGTGTATATAATGAAGAAATCATTTCCAAAATCAACAAGTGCCTTCTTAATTATTTACAAATCCATTCGTCTTATATTGGAATATGGTCATCTGATCTGGAATCCATATTTCATGAAAGACATCGAGTTACTGGAATGTATACAGAGAAGAGCTACTAAACTGCCGGTAGAGCTTAGGAATCTATCTTATGAAGAGAGATTAGCGTTCCTGAAGCTTCCGTTCCTAGTGGAGCGAAGAACTAATGAAGACTTGATCGAAACCTATAAAATTTTAAACGAACACTACAGCTGTAACCTGGAGGTCATATTCAGGAAGAACACAAACACCCACTTGCCGCAGCCGCAGCCACAAACTAAATACTGAATTCTGTCGGCACAAGCCAAAGAAACACTTCATCACCAACAGAATAGTAGCACAATGAAACTCATTGCCAGTGGACGTTGTTAATGCCACATCGAAAAACAAGTTTAAGAACGGACTGGACTGTATCTACTGAAACAGTATGACGCAGTAGCAGCTCTCCTCAACTCGGTTGCTTACGCTGCTTTAAGAATATGAATACTTAATATGGTGAATCCTGTGATTTACTACAAGATAGTACAGCCTGCCGAAATGTCCAAAACATGAATGGGGCCCAGTTCGATAATTTATTACAAATGATTGATGATTTTATTCCATGGTTTAGAGTCATAAGAACGTTACTACATTTTTTTTAATTCGGCGGAATTTGGAGTATAGGCATAGTAAATATAAACCTGTATAAGGGGCACAAGAACGTTTACTGGTGAGTTTCATTTAAAATTTCATATATCACGCAAAGATATGTGTGACACTTGTTTTACAAACAGAATGCGAAGTACAACCAAGTCTCATCTGCAGAGAAAACCGAAACCCAGGAGAGCGATGAAACCCATATTGAATGAAATTTGAAGGCCAAGAAATTTCATGATGATATAAAGGCGGATACCAAACTTGATAAAGTTAATTTTATTAGAGGCAGTAAGGAATTGCTCAAATGTAAATGCAAAGGGTATATTTTATAAAAGAAGTGTGGCTGTTTATAATCTTACAGTGTATAATGTCAAAAATGATAACACTATATGTTACATCTAGCATGAAGAAATGTCAGTCGTGCCTCGAATGAGGTCTCATCATGTATCATTGATTATCTTAAACAGAATGCGAATGGAAAACCTTAATGAGAGATACCTGTGGAGGACAAAACAGGAATATAAATGTTTTTGCAGTCCAGACAACGCTATACATCGTCATGATAGGTCAATGTTTTTTTTGAGTCTGGTCACTCCATGATGGAATGCGACTCTGTACATGCTTAAATAGAGGAGAGTAGCAAAAAAATTAATATTATTGGCCCAACAGGCTGGTATACCGTGATTAGAATGTAATCGAAGAAAAGAAACAAATATTTAGTTAATGGGACCAGATAAGCGATTTTTGACGCAAAAAAGTTCAAAACAAAATTAATACAAAATAAAAAGATAGACACAAGATGGCAATGAAATCAACTGGCTAAAAATTACATGGATCAAGTATAGAAACAATGATCCAAATTACATTTACTTCAAATGGAGCAAAATAGAAATCAAGTTTTGTAACTTTCAAAAGAAAAGGCCATCAACTATTTCGCATCACTAAAATCTTGTGAACAACCGAGCACGGACAAGATGAGTCCGATTAAAATTCAAAAGTTTCATATTTTAATTAGTAATTTTTATTAACCCGCAACTACTACGGACAAATAAATTTAGCGCAAGTACTACATATGGTTCAACATGACCCGTCTATTAACTTTACTAAAGAGTTAAGACTCGTCATATATAACTTTACTGTTGACACCGGCAATATTCAATATACAATAAAGCCATCGACCAATGTCTGGTTCTGCGAGACGTTGAATATAAAGCACATTTTTCATCGAGTGCATCCACACTCCAAACAAAATGCAAATCAGCTCAAGCAAATGAGTCAAAGCTCAGCAACGAAAGTCTCATAGAGGATAGGAGGAAGTTGATTGAAGATGGGAAGAGAGAATCGGTGGAATATCGAGATATCACCAAGCTCATCAACAAAAATATGAGAACCGATCTACGAAAATATAATGTAAGATTGGCCG
>WYDF02013968.1:0-13510 GCA_009867245.2 Adranes taylori
GTACTTTTCTTAGGAATGATAACAAAAGTCGATCTAAGCCAATCTTCCGGTATTTTGTGGGAGTCATATATTCTGTTTACGCTCTTAAGTTATTTAATTCTGGAAATTTATGTTTTTCTCAAATATATTAATGTAAATATTACCTTTCGAAACACCTGTCCACATTATCCGACATCAAAAGTAACATACATAATTGCTCCAATGCGATCAATTGCATATCCCGTTCATCGCCAATACCACTACTCAGCCATTCAAGAAGCGTTTCTGGATCGGGATCAGCCATAATCTTTTATATTGCACTCTTCTTGTAAAAAAAAACTATCCTATTGTTATCTGCAAGTAATTAAAACTCCATTTGAAATCAATTCAAATAAAAATTCCTATATTGTTTCATCAAAAATAAGAAACGGTTTAGAACAGTGGTTCTAAACCGTTCCAAAAAATATTTCTAAGGCATCCCGTAGTAATTTTAAAGTTAAATTGTTAAGTTGTTCGGATTCCTCTTTCTTTACTTCATCACCAAAAAAAGTTAAGGATTATATTGGATTAAACGACGTACTTGAAACCTTTTATAACAGAAATCATCATTTTAAGTCAAAAATAGAATTTATAGAACATATAAATTATTTATTAGCTATTTTATTCCTTCAGCTAGATGATTCATTTCAAGTTTTCTAATAGTTTAAATTTCAAGAAGGTAGAAGTACGTTCAAGCAAGAGGATTAAAAAAATCTCTATGAAATTAAACAAATTAAGATTACATACCTCCTCCGCTATTTAAATAAATTCGTAGTTAAAGCAAAATCAAAACCTTGCCATTCATTATAGCAACCTGACAATGTCAAACAACATATTAAGTGATAAGTAATGATTTATGCACATTTTACGATTGCCTAAGACTTAATTTAATATTTGAGATCACTTACTAATGAAGATAAATCATTTAAATTATTAAGTACACTATAGATTTTATATTTTAATACATTTTTATATTAACCACCAAACAATGCACAAATCAAATTCCACACATAAAACGTCAAAACGTGTCGTTGTACTTCACTAATTAGTTTAAACATTGATTCTAGATGTATTTCTATTTCTTTAGTTTTGTGTGTTCCGGATTTAAACATTCCATCCGTTATATGAAAATTACACGTTTTACAGGGAAATTATTAAAAATCACGAAGAAATAACAAACGCAACGAGATGGATGGCCGACTCATTGCATACGAAGTGACAGATGAGAAAGCTAATGACAGCTTTCTAGCCATAGATGATAATAGGGACCAACATAAGTTAGTGTTTTTTTTTCAAGCGACAAGAAGGTAGTTTAGATTTTTGATAACAGGGAACAACATAAATTGGTTTTGTGTCAAGCGATAAGGAGATTTTTGATCACATTAAAGAAATTTCTGATTCATAAAAGTTTATTATTACATAAAATTTTCGCAAGGAGCTTTTCTTTATAGTTAAAAACCTTATAATGAGTGAGTTTGATCCTCATGTCAAGGTGTCAAACATCTTAAATAGTATTATTAAATATTTTAATAATCGACATACAAATTAATTTAGAGGTTATTGTAATGCTTATTTCAATACTGCAGTGAGTCTTTTCGTTCCGCACGATGTTCGCTCAGCCACGTAATGTGAAACTATAATGGAGAATTTTTTTTATTGGTTCCCGCTAATTTTATAAAATATTATAGAGTTTGCTCAAGGACAAAATTTACGTTATAAATGACATTCTTATAGTTATAATCATAACAGAACTTATAACTATACCGTATGGCCAAATGTCAACGCTATTTTATAAAATAGCGGAACGAATCAAAAGACTCTCCGTTATAATTTCACATTACGTTACCTAACGAAAATCGTGCGGGAACATTATAATAACCTCTAAATTAATTTATATATAGGCTGTTTAATATAATTAATTACACTATTTAAGATGTTTAACCGCTACAAAAGGGCATCAAAAACTATTTGAGAAAGAATTGTAAGGTAACAAACGATTCTTTTATCCGACAAAACGCTTAATATTATCGAATTTTTATACCGTATAGTATCCATGCACAAACAAGAACATAAGATACGTTCTTAAAAATTATAACTCCCTCGTTATAGGGTTATAACTATAAGGAAAAGCTCCTTGCCCAAACTCTATATTAACATTTGCTGTATTAACATAAGCTCTGTTAAGATTAAAACTATATGAACATGCGTTTATAACGTAAATTTTTCCTTTGCGCAAATTCTATATTATAGAGTTTGCGCAAGGACCTTTTCTTTATAGTTATAACCTTTTAACAATGGAGTTATAATTTATAGAACGAATCTTATGTTGTTGTTTGCGCATGGGTGTTATACGGTATAAAAATGTGATAAAATTAAACCTTATGTAGGTTTTATGAATCTATTGTTACATTTTAATTCTTTTTCATTTAATTTTTGATGCCCATTTGTAGTGGTTGAACATCTTACATAGTATAATAAATATTATTAAATAGACGAATTATAAATTAATTTAGAGGTTATTATAATGTCTACTTCAATACTGCCTACAGTTCCCCACTCCTACTTCAATACTGCCTATCGTCCACCACGATGTTCGTTCGGTCAAGTGATGTGAAAATATAATGGAAAGTCTTTTGATTAGTTCCGCTATATCTTGGTTGAGATACCAGACAGAGTTCTATGTCCCGATGTTCCGAATATTATTTTGTCAGAATTGACATTAATAATTCCTTTCCGGACTTTTAAGGTTCGATACGAATTTCGCGGATTTATATTTTGTTTTACTTTTAACCGCAAACTCGGTAAATAAATTAAATTAGTTGTAAAATTATTTTAGAAATGAATCTCTGCGATAAACTACAATGTATAATTTTAATAAAATGTAACAGAGTATGTGTGTGGTGTACAGAAAGAAAAAGAAAACTTTTGAAATGGTTTATTTTGTACTTAAAATTAAAAGATTAAGGTACAAGATCTATAAAATCTAATAATTAACCAGCACAGTACCATTAGACTTGTATTCCATAATTTCCTTTTAATATTTAATATTGCTAATGGCATTAAGTTATAAAATTGTTAAGGGTGAAAAACTATTTTATATTAAATAATAACAATCTGCATATGGTATATAATTTAGATATGTATTGAAATATGTAAATAACAGCAAAGTAATAAATAACCTCAGAGATATGTAGCCAGTAATATGTAAAAAAACAACCATATACTTCGGACGGATTCTGATAAAAAATAATTTATCTATTTTCGCAACGGCCTGGAAATTATTTGGATCTCTCAATACGTTGATATAGCCAATCAGAATACAGCGTGTAATTCCTTTCCGTGTTTTATCCGGATCATCAGGACGTAGCCTTAATTTCTTAATTCATCGTACTCCGCATTGTACCGAAAGATTCTAACTATTCACTATTCCAATTTGGAAAGATGTTGATGACAAATTGATAAATATTAGTTATGAAGTTCATGTCAAATTAATTGGATTAAGAGAAAATGAATAAAACTTTTAGAATTTTTTGTACTTTACATAATGTTTGTTCGTTTTCTCTACAATAACGTCAATGTTTCGATCTCGAATATTTTCGACGTTTCGAATATTTTTGTAGTATTTGAAACTAAAAAATTTAAATACTTCTAATTATTACAAATTTATTATATATTTAATATTATAATTTTTTTAATATAGAAGTATGTAAATGATTATATTTTATTTATAAAATGAAAATATTAGAGTTACCTTCATTGTAATAACTTTAATACATAAACAAAATTTATAGTTTCTACTATCATTAACATGAACATAATTAATTTAAATTGTTTTATATTTATAAAAATTATTTAAAGCTTTCTTTTTCCGATTTATTAATTTTTTTTAATAATTATTGTCCATAAAGCTTTAGTTTTTATAAATTATTACATATTTATTCTGCTTTGAAATTGACAAATATATCCTTTGTATAATTTTTCCCTCATACATATAGAGGGCGCGAAACTATTCTTCAAATTTTTTATTTGAGATCATATACATGGTAGTACGGTAGTTCTATTATTCATGGTGTTAAATAATAACAACAAATATTTTAATGCAAATTCTTAATTCCCGTAATTATTATAAGCGTAAGTTGATTTAATAACTTATAACAAGCTTGTAGAATTCAAACTATCTAACTTTTATTTAAAGTCAGATAAATATAAAATCTGTAACTTGTGATCATTAAATACGTAACATTTAAATACGCAATTCATTAATCTTCATTAAAGGCGCCGTAAGAAGTGTGTTTTGTGATCAAATTGAAGAAATACCGCCACAACGAAACGTAAAAAAATGGCTTTTATGATGCCAGTAGTGAAAAACGATTACGATATTTATAATTCACATCAACAACGATCTCGCCGTGTTTCGGAAGGTGCTTATACAACGGCATCAAAGAAAGGCACCCGTTCAAGGAAAGTATCGGACACTGCCGCCTGTTACAGTAGATCCGAGGGGCCAAGTCTTTCAACATCACCAGTTTATAATGATTTTTACAGCAGTTCAGGTAGGATTCTACTTTTGTGTAAAAGTTTTTTATATGTAATATATAAATTAGTTTTAAAGTACTCGTGTTTAATTAATATAAGGTCTTTGAGTGTAAATGGGTTTCCTCATCTTGTTTGTTTTATTTATATTATTTTTCTGTAAAATACAAGAAAATAAGTGTTAAGTTTATATACACAGTCTTCATTGTATTTCTAGGATCACTATAATTTTTTAAAGGTTTGGAGCTAATGGATAGCAGAAAGATGTATTTCAAAATCTACTTTAATTATTTGATTAGGCTCACCTGTATCATCCTCTCAATCAAAATATCATCGAAGTCATTCATATACGACGAACAATCGTCATGGTATGACAACGAGAAACGGCGGCAACACTTTCAGTTCACAGCATCGTACCTATTCATCATCGGATGCACCTACGACCAGCGGAAGTCAATCGCCCGTTTCAGTTTCGAATGTGCCCTATGCGTTTTCACACAACAATTTAATCAATTCGAATGGTAGTGGTGGAGGCAATGGAGCGAAAAAAGTTGGAAAGGGAGAAATCAGTGAGGATGAACGCGACAAAAGTAAGTTTTTATATTAATATTTATCTACAAACATATAACTTATAGCATTTTTATATTGTGTAGTTTTTTTAGTTTTAGTGTATTTTTATTTTTTCCCATTATTTTGCTTTAAAGGTGGTAATTTTTCATCGAAAAAATGCTATCAATCTGAAGCCAGTTTGAGTAAATTCCATAATCGTCTGATGGATAAATTGCGTCGTTCGTTGCGCTGTAATGATAAAACCGACGCTACATTAGCATGAGAAATGTAGTTGATCTATATTCACGTAGTTCATTTAGTTAGAGTTTAATAGAGTATTATTATTATTAGTATTATTTTTTTTTTGTTTTGGCCAAAATTTTTGCTATTTCTGTTTGTTTTGTTTTTACTATTTTTTAAATGCGTAAATATATATTTTGGGATGTGTCAATCCATACTAAACGGTCAAAAAATGGCAATGGCAATGGAAGTAATTGCCAAAGAATTAAAATATAAAAACAGAACTTCTAGTTGTAAACTGTTAATTTATTAGTTAAAAACTGCAGATAAAGGTGTATATAGGAACCCCATCGTATATATTAAAATTTACTAATATGTTGTTTGTAATTTTAAGGTAGATAAAATTTTGTTAAGAATTTTTCTACAATTGAAGTTATTTCTTTTATGAGTAATTTATTCATAAAAGAATTATTTAGAGGAGATGGTGGTGGATTTATATGCGATAAATTCGGATAAAAATTTTTAAGGAATTTTTTAATTTGGTCAAAACAATATCTCTAATTATTCCTTTTCAGCTTTTATTAATTCTCTACTATATATCTGAAAAATAAGAAATTTCTTGCTAGATTTTTTATAGTTTACTTCAGTTTCTCATTAAAACATATTTAGATTTTTTTTTTCGCTTTTATGATGACGCATTACTTTGACCTCAAAATAAAACCTTCTGTGTTTGAGGATTTATCCAAAATTATGTTGGAAAATATAAAATTGTCATTCAAAAGAAAACATCACAAACATACAAAGTTGTATAGACGTGTATAGATGGTTCACAATATACCATTGCATTCCGCATTAATTTACGAATAGATTGTGGTACGGATGATTATCGTACGAGTATTTTTAAATTAGTATAAAAATAATAGTTCCATATTTTTATAATTTCTTCTTATTATTATTCTTTATAGTCGACATGTTTCCGCCATCGTCAACTTTGAACGGTGAATTTTGGTTATTTATCAGAGGTCAATTAGGTTAGGAATTTCACTGCAAGTATATTAGAGATGGAAAGCTTTACGTTAACTGTGCATATTAAGAAATGTGCTATATCAAGAATAATCAAAATTACAAATTACAAGATTTGATAAAATTATATATAATAGTTATAAGATCCGCACTAGGGAAGCACAACAAAGAATCCACATGGAAGGGAGAGACCATATGCAAACCGCGTGTAATAACCGAATATTATTTTTATTAGTATTTAAATCCCCGTAAATACCTCAACGTCATCTTTCAGTCCGATTCTAAATAAATGGGCTGGATGAAGCCCATTTATTGCCATTGCTGAGTCTACACATAGCGTGGAAACTATATCCCTGTCAGATTCCTATTTTACTAAAACAAGGAATTGTTTGGATATTAGGATTAATTCTATAAAATCTTTTATCTGAAGTCAATAAGTGTTCCGACCATCTTTCTTGGAAACAATGATAAAGATAGGATTTTAGAATGGGGAAAAAAATTTCTGGTGAAACTTCAAAGAAACTACTGGTAAATTTGGCCAGATTTAGCTATACTGTCCGCGTTTTCATTACCGAAAACATTTGAGTGAGCTGGAATCCAGCATAATTGTATTTTCAAATGTATGGTCCAAGCTTAATATAACCTATCCCGAATGTCAAAGATCAATTGTTCGTCTTTGGAGTAATAACTGTACTTGTCCAGACATCTAAGTACACTCAAAGAGTCTGAAAATATGAGCAAGGACTTGACTTTCATTACAGAGATTAGTTCTATACATTTCAAGATAGCATACGCTTCCAAAATCAAAACATTGCTTCACTCAGGGAGTTTAATGACTAGATTGATTTGAGGATTATTGCAAAAAATTCCAAGCGGCGCAGATTTACGAGATGACGATAATGAACCATCTGTATAAAAGTCTATAGTCTTAATATAAAGATCTTCTAAACTACATGAAATTCTATGTAATGTGGGACTGCACATTGCTCTTGAAATATCTTAAGCAAATGTCATAGAAATGGCAATCGTATGGGGCAAAGTAATTATACGGATGTCCCCCAATAACATTATCCCTAAAGGTCAAATTTGCTCTAAATGCAGATTTTAAAGGAGGGATCTTAACGGCTTAGAATTATGTCATTTAATTCCATTAATTTCGTATAAACTAAAGAATTCTTTGACCCCTTTTTTAATAAATATTTTCGTGCCAAGTAAACACTTCTAAGATCTATCGGCGGTTCCCCTGACTCCACCAAAATCCTTTGAATTTTGGAGGATCTCATCATCGCCAGACAAAACCTCAAAGCAGCATATTGTATTCTTAAAATTTTTACTATGTTTCCCTTTGAAGAATCAAAAAAAAAAAGAAAGGAACCATAACTGATAACTGACCTGATGAACGATTTATAGACTACCAAAAAAATCCTCGGAGCAGCTCCTCATTTTGTGGTAGCTAAGTGTTTAAAATATTAAGTCTTTTGTATGAAATACTAACTTCTGCTATGTGCTGAGGAAAGGTTAATTTTTTGTCCGTTATAATTAAACCCAAATATTTGACACAAGAAGATGGAATAGAGGTCACGTTCAAACGGATCTCTATATCTGGAATAATTCGAGACTTAGGAAAGATAATCGATGAACTTTTGCTAACGGAAATTGCTAAACCCAAGGATAAAAGATGTGTTGATATTCTATTAATACTGACTTGTAGCTCCTCAGCGGCCCTATGGATAGTAAGATCATCTACATACATAAGCACCTTGGTGTAGTTGGAAGCATAACTATAAAGATTGTAGATATAAATGTTAAATAATAAAGGTCTAAATATAAATGGGCTAATATTGATCCCTGTGGCAAGTTTCTCCAAGATAACCTAGAAGCAGCAGAATCTCCAAAAAGGACAAACCGCTTAACCGAAATCAACTTATGTATAATCGAAACAAAATGTGACGGAAACCCCAATCTGTATAAAATTGAAGGAATCACAATCACATATCCTTCCTTGAAAATGTCAAGAAAGCCAGAACCACAATGTGCCTTCTTATAAAAAGCCAGTTTAATATCACAATACAAAATAGATAAACAGTCCACTGCGCTTCTTCCTCTTCTAAAACCCATTTGAACTTCATTTAATATATTATTTTTTTCCACGAACCAGTCCAATCTGAGTTTAATAAGATGTTCAAAAATCTTTCTCAAACAAGATGACATAGCTATCGGACGATAATTTGTATATATCAATGGATCCCTATTAGGTTCAAATATTGGAATAACATTAAAGTCCGGCCATGAATCATGAACCACTCCTGTTATAAAAATTGAATTAAAAAGATCGAGGATAAATAGTTTAGTGTTACTGTGGGTGTTCCTTATCACTGAATATGAAACATTGTCCAAACCTGGAGAAGAATCCCTTACTGAATTCAAAATGGAGTTTAATTCATTGATTGTAAATGGTTTAAGAAGGGTATGAGAAAAACTTTCCTCCCGTATATCAATAGGAATAGAATTGTAAACATCACCTGGAGCGATGAAGTCAAGAAACGGTATTTTACATACTTCTGATATGCTTCTGTTTAGACGAGGGGAGAGAGTAAAAACCTCTTTGCTTTATTCCGAACCATAGACATTGAAGAATCCCTAGATAAGGATCCACATAATTTGATAAAACTGGGCTTTTGTTGTACATTCCTCGTCAAACCAAGGACAAGGAAGAGATTTTATGAATTTAGAAAAAAAAACGGAATAAAACAAGAGGACACCTCCTTAAAGACCACCATCAGACTATCATAATTAGAGATTGAGGAATCCACTTGGAGAAAATAGTTATAGAAATTATCCCATTTGGTTTTTTTATATTTTTTTTACTAGGCATAATAGGGTGAGAAATTAGTTGATCAATCTAACGGATCTCTATAGTGAACAATATCGGAAAGTGATCGCTACCAAATAAACCCATATAATTCCAGAGAACAAATCGTAAGGTCGATGGAACTCCTCTGTTGGGAACGAGGGCTAATTTAAGTTGGGCGAGCATCGTTTAAAAGAACCAGGTCCTCGTCAGTGATAAATCTATGAATCGCGTCATCATTATGATTGACCAACTCACTTCCCCACTGGAAATGATTACCATTCAAGTCATCCAAGGATAATGAAGGGTATGTTTGGCTGAATAAAATGTTATTTAGAAAATCAATATTGATATAACATTGCGGAGGTATATATACGAAAAGAAGTTGATATTTGAGATATTTTACCTTCCGACTCCGTTTTATTGCCAGGAATCTTCTACACTTTCATTGTATTACACTAATCATTTTCCCGATAAAGATCATACAGGAGGGAGTACACTGTAAAAGTTGTCATATTTTCAATAACAAATTTAACAGATTGATAACATAACCTCTTATATTTTGTTGCTCTTTTTTCTCCTACTACTTACTAGCACTAATAAATAAATAAACCTTTATTGGCATACAAAAAAAAAACTTAAAATACAATGCTTAATACAAACTTACTAGCAGTAATTAGAGTAGTTTAGAACATGTTCTAAGAGTAAACTCTACTACAAACAAACGCAAAGAGAGTAATTAATTAAGACAAATAAATGTCATTCTTTTTACTCGGGGTAAGTAGAATAGGACAAATAAACATAGCTAATGAACGAATACAAACAGCTGTGAAATGTATTATGGCTTCTTCTTCTTCAACAACAAATTTTGGATTTTATGTGTAATTGCGGCTTATTGAAATAATCATAATAATACGAAAAATGTTTTATTTTATTAAAAATAAACGCACGATGATGATTCGTACCTTAATCTTGTAAAATTATGAGGAATGCAATGGTATGCTGTAAATTAAGGTGACGGTTTTTATTAACCATATACATTTGTGAACCATCGCATATATGTTTACTAAATAGATGTTGACTTGTCTCTTGAAAAGTGTTGGAATTAATTTAGAATTTGATAACTGCTTTATTAGTATTTTATTAAATTTAATATTTGATGTTAAAATATTGCGTTAATATTTTCTTAAGAATCTATTTAGTTCTGTACATTCATTGATAACAGTCTCCTTTTCTGCAATGTCAGCTCTCTGTTGCAATATTTTTTTTTTTACATTATAAACCAAATAATTTTTAATATTTATAAACTATTTATTTATTCTAATATGTAACAAAACACACACCAAAGATTTATTTATGTTGTCTTCATCTCGCAGTGATTTATTCATCTACTATACCAGTTTACTTATAATTATTATTTGAATGCAATAAAACACTTAGATAGTTCGATTGTTTAAAAAAATCAAGAGCACAGAATCTTAATTCACGTTTTTCATCCGTCATTGAAATTAGGCGCTAGCCAAATTAAAGAAATTGATGTAATACGAAAAAAAAATTAAATATAAATGTTTGTCAGAAGAGGTCCTTCTGAAAGCGAAACTGGTCGTAAGACAAATAACGTGCTTCTAATTTTTTAATTGAAGAATTTAGAGTAGGTGTCCTGTCGAATTTGTGCGGGGCCGTAGCACAGGAACTCCGGAACGTAATTTTCTTACAAAAATTGTAAGCAAATTTTATTGGTTTATATAAACTTCTAAGCGGGACCAATTGTCACGCTCAGTGTAGGTCAACCACCAATTTTATATAATTACTAGAGTATAAACTTTTCTAAATTTAAATTGATCCTATATGAGAATTTAGGATCAATTTAACAGAGAACTTTTGTTAGAACTACAGAGAATTTTTGTTAGATAGATATGTAGATAACCTTTATTGGCATATTTACATGATTTATAACCTGTTATAATGCACTTTATATCTCTTCCTTACATTTATAAAACACTATATATATATATACCACTTACAACTAAATATAAACTAACCACAAATTAAATTAAAACGTATTCCAAAAAGTGCAATTCTCAAATTATAATCATTAATTAAATCCCCGATATTCCCTCTAGGTGAACGCAAAGGCTACCCTGCACTTTTTAACCTTCTCTGTTCAGTTTACCCATTACCTCTCTTCTTTTTCCATATATCTTTAATCTCGTTCCTCTTTCCCCATCTCTCCTTCCTTTCCTTATTACATCGGAGAATTTTTGTTTATTTCTAATTCTTAAAGAAGGTGCTTGACCTACGCTGAACGTAACAACTGGTGGAGGCGCCGGTTATTCCGAGTACAGAAACTCTTTGATACTTTTATTATTGCAAAAAGAAATTCGTAATTGCCGAAATTCGAATATAATATTTGTTGCAAATAGTAATGATTCGAATATAAGTATGACAAGTAAATAAATTATTAAATGTTCAGTATTATTTTAAACGTTTCGATTAATTTAGAAAACTATTGCTCTTGAATAATAGACTTTTTTTGCTTTGCTAAAATTCATAAGACTGATTACCAAAATATTACTATACATATATATTTATAAATAATTAACTACTTAACAAAATTTATTATAAATAATAAACGTGTATTTTGAACAAATAATATAAACTATTTAGCATATTATAACAGATATACCTGTGAAATAATAAGCTTTTTTAAAATTTTCTATTGCTAAGTAAATGTTGTGTGTTTTTCATTTTCCCTTTTTGTTTTCATTACTGACGATTTTTCACTTTTAGGATTTAAATGACACGTTGTAAAGAATGCAGTATTAAAATTTCAAATCAAAATGAATACAAGCAAGATCCTTTACATGTATAATTTACGAAAGTTGACCGTTTTGTAACATATTTAAATTATTTCCTTTTTAAAGCGTATTATTCAAATAAATTTTTTACACCGTTCAAAAATCATAGAAATATATTCATGAATCACGTAATTAACATTTTTATTTGTTATATAATTTAAAAATAATTGCTTTTAATTCTTTTACAAAATATATTCATTACATAACTCTGGTTTTAAACAATTCTTACATTAATATAAATATAATATCGAAATTTTAATACTGCATTCTAATTAAGTATGTATTTTAGAGTATTTATTTAAAATTAAGATACGATATTTGATAAAAATATTAATATTTAATATACATATTTGCTTGAAAATTATATTGTATGCTTTTTAATAAAAATAAAATCCATTGAAAACATAAGCTGGAGTTGTTTATTGTGAACTTTTTCCATACGTGACTCAAAAGTTAAGAAATGATTTTAAATTATTTATTATTTGAAAATTTTGAACTGAATATTTGAAATACAAATCAATAACAAATCTATACGGTCATGGACCTATACGGCGAAAGATGTCGACTTTAGAAAGAATAGCAAATCTAATCTAACGTGACCAATGAACACAGAATAAGAATAGAAGTAACATATGAACTAATAGATGAAATTAGAGCCGCCATATTGGAACACTGTTTTGTTAGTTGTTGCCTCTAAATTAACCTACATTTTATTTTATTTATTTATTATATTTGGTTGTTTAAATAGTGCTAATTAATTAAACTTTATTTTAAAGCAGAATTGCAGTTAATTAAAAAACAACTGGTGCAGTGTATTGCTTATGGATGCACGAATTCTTCAATAAATACTGTACAAAATAAAGAACAAAACATAACAGGTAATTTATTAAATTTTTGATAATCATAAAGTTTTACTTTTGATTTAGTACTAAAAACTTCATGGTTTACTAATAAATTATTTTACGTTTCCAAAAAATATAGCTAAAAAAAATATGTGTGGGAAAGTTTGGGAGTCAGTGAGAATGAGGATTGAGTTGATGGATGTATGTGTGAACAGTGTTATGATGTACGGGGCGGAAGTATGGGCGGTTGAAGAAAGGGAGAAGATGGAAATAATGTAAGTGGGATGCTTAAAAAGGATATTCGGACTGGAAAGGAGTACAAGGAGTGAGATTGTTATGCAAGAGGTAGGAAAATTGAAATGTTGGAATGAAGGAGTGGAAAGAATGATTAAATTTGAAGGGAAGGTATTGAGAGATGAAGGTTGTAGGTTGGTTCGTGAAGTATACATAGAAGAAATGCTGAAAGGAGATTACGAAAGATGTGAGAATGGTTGGATTAAGAATAGAATTAAAGTGAATCGGAGGATCTGATGGTCAACGGAAAGATGTTATGAGGTAGACGCCAATGTTTCCATACGCCGCGAACGCTTTGTTAA
>WYDF02013979.1:0-13509 GCA_009867245.2 Adranes taylori
ATGAAAAGTTAGTTTCATTTATTATACAATTTTTGGTCACCTGTCTACAACAATTTTATACATTAGATTAGTAAAGCTGTAAAGAAAACCAACAAGAAACTTATCCAAAAAATGGTCATTCATATACCTTGTGATATAAAAAGACACCTTTTTGCATTACATCACAGTAGCGTAAGTCCAGAAGGATATTGGGTAAAAATAAGACTACAATGAGACACGAAATTGGACACGGAAACCAACCAAAAGATGGATAAACGCCAGTACCAATTGTATATGTAAAACAAAAAATTCACAGAATCATTGCTTTATTCATATTCATATCCTTTAGACATATCCTTTAGATTTCATGATAAATTTAGTAGCACAGATTTAATTGAAGATGACATCAGACCTATCAAGCATATACCTTTGAAATATCCACAAGTAGATACTAGATTATACAGGAATTATTAATACCATATGTCAGAAATTTTACTTGATCCACATCTGAATCGATATGTATAACTCATTTATCGTATCGTTAAATAATTTGTGTGCCGAAATGATGACAATAATAAATCGTATAATGAGATGGTTATTAGAGCTCGTCAGATGTTTATGACAGTAGCATACAGCGCGTACCTCCCGCTGGGTTTTCTCTTCGCTGATAATAGCAATAATACTAGTAAAGGAAACACGATTGCTTGCTGAAGTTATAATGCCATCTCTTGGAAATATCACGATAGATCAAAGTAACAAATTTAATACACAATAGATGCGGAATATTTGATTTTAGTGGTAAAAATTCAACAACAGAATATTTATATTTTTCTATGATGAAAATATTATAAACGATATTTTGCTCCAAAATATATATTAAAAAATCCAATTAAAAATGTACCTATAATTGATGCTAATATAATAAACAATTGTACAAGCTAACCTCTATATTAAATGTATTGAAAAGATTCAGAATCTCACTGTGGAAGCTTAAAAAAACAACTCCTACTGTTTGAATTACATCCTGTTAGATGCAGAGCAACAACTGTGCGTTTCTTTGCTAATCGAATGTTTCTTTGCTAACCTCTCATCAACTTTTGAGAAAATTAAATGCTAAGTTTTGTAATTGAACATTGAAATCTACATAGATGAACATTCAATTTCTGTAATAGAAAAAACTTCTCACTCCCAGCAGTATAGGAAAAAATGGGCGAAGGCACCATTTAGAAGGTAAAGTAGATTGCATTCAATTTTATCTTTCTTTCTAGTTTTCATGTTTTTTTTTCTATAATGTGCATTACAAGGGGCCTTAATATGCACAGCATCCCTACGTGAAACCGATCATCACTTAAAAATACGTTTCATGTAATAACGAGTAGATAATTTCCACTTCTATCTAGAAATTTTCTTAAAATTCGTAACCAAGAAAATTTAGAAAATCATTAGATTTTTCTTCTACTTAGAGTAAGTACAAAGATTGAAGCAAAAATAAACAAGTAAAACATAAAGAAAATATTGCAGGAGAAATTCGTAGTTTGAACGCTAACGAAGAAATGTGTGGACAAATACATACACACACACGCATGCAGGCAGACGCCACTCATCCACATCCAAGCAGGCATTTACAAACAGTCATGTAGAAACTGAGGAAACGCTTTTAAAACGGTTAAAGTAAACACAATAATCGTCATCATCCCAAAATAATTAATTCTTCATTAACCGGTTGCCGGATTACGGTTATATACATTAAGGTTGCCAATTTTTAGCATTTAACTATCCATATTCTGTCATATAGATTGCTCTAGGATATGAATAAAAATTGACAGGTTCGGTGCCTTGGCGTCACAATTGTACCAAATAGAGACAAGATAAAATTGTTACAAAGATTTTGAACATCAACATTTGTAGAAAGCAAACCAATACTACAACTGCAAATTTTTTTATTAAATATTACATTACAAAAGAACTTCCAACTTGGAAAAGTAAGCCAGTTTTATAGAGCTATCCAGATTTCGGCTCTAAAAACCCGACAATACTTGTTATCCTTAATGAGTTTACTGTTCGAGAATAGTAAAATAGTAGATATTATGTGTATACAAACATTAATTTAAAGCAGAGTTTCCTAACCTTTTTTGCATCGAACCTCCCCAGGTTATAATTATAAATGTCATTATCCGCCCCCCCCTCACATATGGCGCAAACAAATATCTTATTACTTCAGAATTTACTATCTTCCGGAAACGTGATCCTTCACCGCCAGGCCAGTTTACCGTGAGACCGCACACTGAAACTGATCTTGTTATTCCTCCCATCCCCAGTGGCCTACTGAAGTCACGAGTTTTGGTCTTTAAATCTACAGGTCTTTAAAATACAGACAAAGAAAGAAATACAAAATTAAATGTCAATTATCTAAGTGTCAAATCAAACAGTAGTGCATTAATCAACTAATGAATACGAAATATTATATATATATACAAGCGGTACATGCGGTGCAAACGTGCGGTGATATGATAATAAAATAACAACTATGTGAGAAGCATGCAAAAGCGGGGTATCATATAACGGAGAGGTGGGGGCTTTATTTTAGCACAATGATTCAGACAATGATGATGACAGGAATATTATGAAACCACTATAGTTCACCGCGGTTTGTATTAAGTGATACCATTACTAAATGACTAAGACAAGTCCCGGTCAGCGTTCGATTAGAATTATACACTCTAGTTATGTAGGAAACAGGAAAGGTAGAAGGAGAAATAAAGTTATTAAACCTACATGCAATAGAACAATATAACGATATTTGATAACACTTACTTATCCGGCGGTGGTCCCTCGCCGTGGCTGCTGCTTACATCTCGGCTTGGCTGATCGTCGACTGCTGGCTGCAGTTTTGAGTTCATGAAATGAACTAAAACATTCTATACAAATCGGCGGTATTTATAGGCGAGAGCCCCTATACAACTTTTGTTCTATTTTACGGGTCTCTGTGTAGCCACTCACTCGTTAATTATTAACATGATACGGTCTCCGCTGATAACAGTGTAGCTACAGCAGTCTACGCACGACGACAATCCAATATGTACATATCAATTACTAACGGATGCTGTTTCCGCAGTATTTCATATCCACGAACATTCGACAAACCTACACGCTTTTCCTAACACACGCATCAGATACAGCTAATACGTGTACAAGTGAGCCAGCAGCGAACAATAATAATACCCATCTCTCTGCGTCTTTATATAATGTGTAAGACGTAAACGTCATCATATATATTTCAACTATATTTATGGTTTACCTTATGAACTAGTGTTTCCAGTGCCGTGGGGTCGCAATTAATTTAAAGTAACATGCTATATTACAAACGTTTGATCCAAAATTTCTCCAATGTCAACAAATGGATGTTATCATTCATGGTCTAATCAGCCTTCATTTATATAAAGTCTTCCTGAACTTCTGGTAGTTGTAAAACATCGTCTACAAATGCAGTTTTTGTCCTGGAGTTTTAAGTTTAAATGATTCAAGGCCTCAAAAGTATCAGTCAAATAGGCCAATGTCCTTTGCAATTGTTCACTGTTGAATATTTACAGAAAATCGAGTTTTTTTTTCTCTTTGAACACAAGAAAGAGGACAACCTCTTCTTTCAACTCATAAAGGCGCCCGAGCACGTTTCCCTTAGAGAACGAGCGTACATTTGTGTGGAAAAAAGACTTTGTAATCAGAATTAAGATCCTCGCAAAGTAAAGTAAATAATAATATGCAGTTCAAAACAGTGTTCCTGATGTAGTTCACAACCATTATAGTTGAGTGTAAATTCCATGGCAATGTTTTTCAAGCCAAAGCTTGTCTACCCATTATTTTATGAAGTCAGAAATTGAATCAAGTATATCTTCAGATTTAATGTCTGCTGTCAAAAAGTAAGAATATAAAATCTCTACTTTAATTTGATCTTTGCTGACGTACCGAACATAAACGATTAACTGTGCACGAAGTTACGATGTCTGTGGACTCATCGCAACTTACCGCAAAAAATGGCGAAGTTTTTACTTTGTTTATGATTTGTAAATTTATGTCTACAGCAATATCATCAATTCTACGCTTGATAGTGTTATTTGAAAGAGAAATCGACTTCATTTTTTGTTCTGATTCTTCTTCGTGGCTTTTAGTACACATGGTTTGATTAATTTCTCGTAAATAATATTAGGTTTCTTTTGCTTCGGAAAAAAAAACTATTTCAAAATAAAACTTTGAGTTTGTTTATCTTCCTAGCTTATCCAATCTCATGCATTTGCGTGTTTTTGATTTGGAAGAAAAAACCTTTTCGGCTGCGTTTTAAAAATGGGATATCGCTGACTCAAATGCCTTTCAAGGTGAGTGAACCTCAAGGCTTGATTACTCAAAACTTATAAATATATAACATAATGAGACAATAATATTTCGTCATTTTCAACGAAGGTAAATCCAAACTTACTCTGGTCGTCAGGGGGAGAGGGGGAGCTATATGGGATCCAAATCATTCCAAAAAACTTTTTTTGTCAAATAAAATATTATTTGGGTAAAATATTTTTCTTTTGCGCGGATGGAACGGGGGGGGGGGTCAATTTTAAAATTCCGCCACTGAATGCAGTATGTAGTTATATAGAAGAAACAATGATCTTAATAAGTGCATTATGTACGTACATAATATAATATATTCGAATAGCCGTAATTCATACAAACAAAAAGCAATATGTCAGGATTAACATCTGACAGATATATAAATATTTTGATAGCCAGGTGTTCAGATGTTTTCATTACATAAAATTCTATATGTGTTTTCATTGCTAATTCAAAGACAGTTTTTTTATATATTGTAATTTTACATATATAGCAAATTCCCACTGACAATTATGATTGACTTAACTTAAGTACTTTAACAAATCGTTATTTTTTTAACACTTAGGCACGTACAATTAGTCTCTATTACTTTCAATACATAAGGGGTTTGTGTACGCTAAGAATTAGCTTATAAAAGGGCTCAAACAGCCAAATAGCAGCGAGACGCAATTCTGAATTGGTATTTTCGTATTGTAACGTAGCATGTTGACTGTGTGATAATAAACAAGCATTGCCCGCGTGAAAAACGAAACGCATATATGACTAATAATACGTAATATTGATTAATAATACGTATTGACCCGTTGTCGTGTAGAGACTCCTGTTTCCTCACTGAAATGTGTGGAGGCCCGTAGCATGTAACAATTAATGAGCGAGTGGCTACATAGAGACTCATATAATAGAACAAAAGTTTTCATATATGTTATACTGTTCTATTGCATCACTTTATATTAGCTTGGTTTTCTCCTTCTACCTTACCTACCTCCTAACTGCTAGAGTATATGTCTCAGGTCGCAGGTCATAGCAGTGTCCTTGCCATATTTATTCTAGAATGTATGATTCTAACCTAGGGGTTGGTGTCAGTCACTCAACAACAGAATCACTACTTGTTGGACGCGGTGTTATGTAGGTCATAGTGGTTTCTAGTATTCCTGTCATTATCATTTTTCAACTTATTGTGCTAGAGTAAATCCCTCGCCTCCCCGTTATATAATACCCCGCTTTTACATGCTTCACGAATAGTTGATGTTTTGTTATCATATCATCGCATGCTTTACATGCAGCGCTTATCACAGCGGTATCATAGAGGCATAAATAGGTTTGTGGTTTGACAGCTGTCATTTGAAAATCGAAGATGTCGGATGACATCGAATTTCTAGTCTGCGTTTAAAAACGGGGTACAGAGACTTGATTTATATTGGGAGGGAAATTTGAATTTTAACATAATTTTAGGGTTTTGACACATGCTTGATGGGTTTTGACACATGCTTGACACAATCAAAGACCGCTTAACCGACCGGCGTTTTGAGTACAAATATTAATAGTCAATAAAATAAATACTCAATAAAATATATATATTTATATATATACAATAAAATGATATAAAAAATATACAATAGAAAGTAGAGTAAACAATAAATAAAAACAATCCTCTGCAGTAAATAGCAGTTATTATGAAAACTTTGACTTTAATACTTTAACGAAACATTATAAATAACATACATATTAAATTAGATACAAGTTATAAAATATAAAACACACCCTGGAAAAAGTAAAATTTAACAAAATTTGGAAAGAGATAAAAATTTATACAAATCTATGTGCAAAACCAAACCAGTCATTCATCCTCGGGCAATAAAGAAGAGGGAATATTTTAATGGCCCAAGCTAATGTGGAGATACCGTCATTACATATATATCTTTTGTCGTCGTATGTAGACAGAGCTAATTTATTCTTAACCTGATTGAATATATCGTAATGGATAGAACAAACCCCGATTTGTGTTATGTGGAGTAAAGTTTGGCGGAATAAACAATTCCGAAAATCATCTACTGAAATATTATTTTGACGTTCTTTTTAATTCCTTTAACTCTTCTTGTTATCGATGTTTCGCATATCTGAAAATACATTTTTGCTCTCAGCCCCAGAAATTCATACATAAGCCTGCCAACATATTCGTCTTTCATAAGACCTTTATTAATAAGTGGAATGCTTTATTAATAAGTGGAATGTGGTAGGGGGGGGGGGGGTTTTCTCCCATAAAATTCGACATATCAAAGCGCTTAATGTTTAACCGCATATCATATAAATAAATCATCAGTTTGAATATGGAAAGTGAATTAATCATCTGTGTCCATATAACACAGTTTTACATTAGAGCCATACATGTGCTTAACAAATTTATAAAATAAATCATACATTAACCACTTTGATAGTTCCAATACGCTAAATCTGATTATCATAAACGTATTTGACAGGAGACAAATGGATCGCTATTAAGTCTTGAGTGAAAATGGATAGATTGCGGAAATTTAGTTCGGTGATTAATCTGCGAGCTGTCCTACGATTTTCTTTATCTTCCCAGCTGGTTACTATTAGAATATCCTTCCTTTTTTCTATGTTTTCAATAAATTTACCGAAAATTGCATTGTTCAGCAATTTATAAACATCTTTTCAAAATTATTTGCTCCAGCTTGTCGCATAGATGTATTTAATGATTAGGACCCGATATATTTTTCTTAATTTCCATCCATTCTCAATTTCTTGCTTTAAGGTGTGATAATGCACAACATACTAATCTTTATTTAGTTTGGAACAACTTTGTTTGATTGAATTTCGAATTTGGTGGCACCATCGTCTCAGTTAAGAAAGGCAAGTCATTATGTTTATCATGTATCTCTTGCAGATATTCGACAACAATTTCTAAGATATAACCAACTGGGAAATCAGCCAAGATATTAATTATAATCCATAAGGAAGAGGTTGTGATATAGCCCATCCGTATAAGTTGTTTGCATCCCAATATCCGATTTACGATGTAGGTTTTGAGACATCATAGACATAATCTTTGTTATCTCTCATGCACGGATTATTAGCATGTCTATGCATATAGCTGGAGATTCCATCCCGAATTGATTCTTTTATAAAATGTAATTTCTCGATATCGGTAAATAGTTCAATCTTTATTTTAGTTAGTTTCAAGCCGGCAGAGAAAGTGAGACCTAGAGCAGTATAATATTGGGCAACATATAGACCTTATAACATAGGCCTTATAACATACTGATCTAAAGTTCTCAAAAACATCGGCCAAGAGGAGCACATCAGTCTTTAAATATAATCGCATATATGTGTATTCTGACAACTAAACTTGTCCAAAACCAATTGAGCATGTTGGTAGTCAGCATCGGAAATATGTGTCTGATTCAATTTATTGTAAAGGGATTGTTTTTCAGGCAATCTTGGATCTTAAATTTTTTGAATTAAATCTATTTGAAATCAAATTAATCAATTATCAAATCAAATCGACATATCTCATCTAAGTATTTCGCTACGCATCAAATAACACATCCTTACTCTTCAGCAGAATCTTTCTATTCTTCTCATTTTCACTTCTCGTATTTACATTTTCAACTTTCCCCTCATTCACTAACCGTGTCTTCAATACAATCAAGAAAAAGACGGCGTTAAAGAAGCTAATGGAGAAGCCACGACCAACGACACAAGGCCACCAAGGTTAGCAGTAAATTCGTCCCCAACAACCGCCTCAATTCACTCGCATCACGCAACGACGTATTTCACACATTTGACAGCACCTAGAAATGGCCGATATCCCCATCATCATCAATAATAAACCAGCATTTCGACGATTCAATCTGGCCCGCACCAGAATCAGGAACATCTGATCATTGCAGAGCCGTAGACGTTTCATTCATAACCATCCTCAAGACCGAAAAGCGAAAATATATCAGATCTAATTTATAACAAGTTCGCCATACTTCTATTTTTACATCTTTCTATGAAATGGAACTGGATTATTCAACTAACCTATTGAATTATAATTAACTTCATTCCACATTGTCAGTCATTTAAACGAGTATGGATAGAGTCAGATAGTTTAATATATTAAAAAAGGAGTATAATAAGCCACTTGAATACTTGAGACAAGTGTATAAAAAAATGGCGCTTATCGATACAAATTATTGTTCATTGCCTATTCACTTGTATAACTTAATTTATAATGGACCGGATTTAAAAAAGTCAGCCCGGTTAGATAAAACATTTAGAGTTTCATAAGAGAGAATTACATATATATCCCATCAGATGTAAATACTGCCTATTGCATATATTTTGGTACCCAACGTGATGATGGCTCTTTACAAAATGCAAAAGCATTACCCTCTCCCTAAGGTCTCACTATGTCACCCAAGATAGGCGTGCCCCACAGGTTGGGAAGTCTTGATTGAAAGGGCATTTTAGAGGGCTTAGTCAATAGTATATGTAAAGGAAGAATTCAATTGAACTCAAACCCTCATTCCAGATAAAGTTATATCGTAATTAAAAATTAAATAGAAAAATTTGGGTTCACTATATGTTTGATCTGTTTGGGATCCTCGCAAAATTAAGATATGCACGAGTCACAAAGCAATATCACTTACAAATTTGCTATAGTATTAGGTTATAAGTCTCATAAAATCTAAAATGTTGCTTCTATGACTTTTTCCAACAGAGGCCTATCAAGCAACGGTATCCACAAACGCCGCGCTATTTGCTAGATGGTAGAAGTACCTGTGCCGAATCTATTTCAAGCCAAATAGAAGATTCATGGACTCCACCAGGCCCGCCACTTCCATCAACGGCTTTAGGAGACGTCCCATTGCCGCCTACTAACATTTTAGTATCATGATGTATGTACTTTGGAATTTTTCTTATTTATTGCCAATTTACTATGACATTGAAAATTTAAACTACAAGAATTGATAGTCTATCAATTCTCGTAGTTAAAATTTTCAATAATGTTATAGCAAAGTTATAAATTTTAAAAAATTACTTAATGATATTAAAATGTTAGTTTGTGCTTTAGCATAAAAAATGTTCAAAGTTTTAGAAGGAGAGGTAATTGTCGCCCCGAAACATGTCTTATGTACTCGAAACTGGGAGCATCTAATACGCAAGTTGTTAATAAATTGAGTTTTGGAGTATTTGATTTTCATTAAATTAAAATGTGGACTCCAACACTGAGACGTAGTTCAAACATTTAAAAAGTCCTTAGTTTATGTACAAAGAAATGAATAAAAATGATAACCCTAATGCTAGAAAATTCGATTGGCTTCAAGCGTAGACCGCATAGTAAACTAGCAAAGATTTCAGTCGCGGGCCATCCGAGAAAATAAACACACCCCCAGGAGAGATAGATAACGAATACATCTCTTCTCCACCACTACTCCCAATATCCGCGCTCAACCTAACCCAACCGACAACTAGACTCCCGACAACTATACGGTTATAAACGTGTATATAAAAGTGGTGAAAATGAGAAAATCAGATGAAAATGGTTGGTTGCTGAAAAGGAAAAAGGGGTGAGTCGTTTCTTCTTTATATTGTGCTTATTGACTTGATTCGAAGGCATAATTTCTCTTCCTCTGTCCCTTTTACTTTGGTTTCGATTTGCTTGAGGGAAACTAGCGAAATTAATTTATTTTGTTTACGTATCACGTTGGCGTATAGTAAATAAAAAATTTCATTATATAATGGCACAATAACATTTATTAGAACTTTGTAAAAGCGTTGTTTAGGTTAATATAAAAAAGATAATTTAAATGTTTTTTATCTAAAATTTTTTGAACTTAGTTTCTTTAATAATTTATTAAAACCTTTTTTGAGATTTACATTTACAGATATACTTTTTTGTAAAAACTTCTACTTTATTTTGGAGGCCTTGTTTACTACAGACCTTGTCTACAACACATTTACGCCAGTCGTCTTACCGGGTAGCCAACTGTCTCCAGTTTCGGACTCCTAGCATGCAAAGGCCCTCCTCTACGTCATCCAGCCATCTAAGTTTAGGGCAACCAACGGATCTTCTTCCTACAGATCTTAAGTTAAAACTTTTTGTGGCACTCTCTGAACTCCCATTCTTCTTATCTTGATATTTCGGTGGAGCATTATAGAGGTCTACCAGTTTTTTATTGGTTCTTATTCCCGTGCACAGCACTAAAAACCTTGCGAAGGACGTTCCTCTCCCAAGCAAACAGATTCTCCTCGTTTTTCCTTACAGTCCAGGTTTCTCAGCCATACGAGAGCACTAGTTTGATAAACCAAAAGTTTAATTTTCGTAGAGACAATTGAAGACTTAAGTAACCTCTAGAAAAGCTAAAGAATCACCAGCCGCTACTCTTGCTTTGATTTCGTCGGGTACTTCGTTGTCGTGTATTGAGATGCCTCCCAAATATATAAATGCATTTTGGTAACCATTGAATTTGTTAGTGTCTCACCATCTGATTGAGTTCCTAATGTTTACATATATTTTGTCTTGTCCTTCTTGACGTGGAGCCGTAATTTTCCCATGACAGATTCCAAGGCGATGTTGAACAGGATACCTGATAATGAATCCCCTTGTTTGACCCTGATTGTGACCATTGCAGATATCAAATTTCGCGGAAAATTTCCCATGTACATTGTCTCTACTCTTCGTATGAAGCAACATTATTCAGACGAGGTGTCTCAGTTTCAGTGGTATACCAAGTTCCTGATCGTGTGGTAAAGCTGCTGGCGGGACACACGCTTTAAAAATCGACTTACAGCTTGTGGACCGTTACATTGTATTCATAACATTTCTCCAGAATCTGCCTTAGAGTAAATCTGTGTGTCCACCTTCCAGGTCTAAACCCATTTTGGTATTCGCCGACAAAGCTTCTCTGTAAGCCTTTAATCTCTCGTTGAGGACTTTAGCGAAACTCTTGTACCCTCCGTTGAGCAACGATATCCCTCTACAGTTTTCGCAATGCCTCTTATCGCCTTTTTATGTACAATAACTGAAATATTCCATTCCTCTGGCATTTCCACTCTTGACCAAATGTTTTTATTAAGGTTGTGCATTTCATCGGTTAGTTTCGCTTCTACATACTTGAACACTTCTGCCGGGAGTCGATCTTCTCCTATGACGCGATAACTGGTCATTTTCTCTATGGCCTCTTCTGCCTCGTTCCGAGTAGACTCTGACCCGTTTCGGTGTGTGACGTGCTCCATCTCGAAAGGTTGAGAGCCTTTGATGTTTGCATTAGCATTCAGTAAAAATTTCTGCTTATATTAATTGAGGGGGTTAAACTTTACCCTCCACGCTTGCCTCAATTGCAGGTTGACAAGATTCGAACAATTCAATCAAGAATGACCAAAGCAGGTTGTTCTTTTTTTACTTAACAATGTAAAATGTGATTTAGAGTAACAAATGATTTAATTCGCTCAGATAGAAACAGATAGATATGTCTACAGATAGATAGAAAGAAATAGATAGAATTAGATAGTCGTATGGCTCAAATAGAAATGAATAGTCATATGGCAACTAAGATTGACAGTAATCACCTATAAGATAGATCTCTATCTAGCTTCTTGGTCCCCGGGTCAAACACCATAATTGAATGCGTCGGTCTAATAACATTTTTGAGCTAAAACTCGGATAAATTATTGTTAGAAACGACTGTGTTAGAAGCTGCATGACTTCAAAAGCAGGTATGGTCTCACATATCAAATTGTCACATGGAAGAAACGTGCAACATCAAATCTGTGAAAGGAAACAGGCGATATGGTTTGATTCTATGATTATTTTATTATATAAGTGGTGACCAGTGGTGAACAAGGATTTAGTCCAGATGTCTTGTGAGGTTCTTGTGTTGAAAACAACAAGAACCTATTATGAAGAAAGGGATAATGCTTTACTTGACAAATGGTTTCCAAACATCCTTCTTAACGAATTAAAAATTCAACATTTGGACGTAGAAACTACGCTCACATAAAAAATTGAGAGGGGGGGGGCAATTTTTTATATTATATATTTCTTAAGATTTACTATTATATTAAATATATGTGAATTACGCAAATCGCTTACACGCTATTAAAAACCACAAGCAAGTTAAATTGTAAGCCATTGGCAAACATATGGACAAATATCGAATGTATAGTCGAGTATATGCCAATAAAAGATTTCTTTTCTATCAAAATTTTCTTGTGAAGACATAATACTAACTCATCCAGTCGAGTAGCGAGCATAAGTGGTGCCCTGGACATGACACGTTTTTGGCACATCCCATAAAGGTAACATCTCAAATTTTACGAGAAATCTTGAGAACAGTTTGAAAGTGTTTACCTTGAGAACAGTTTGTTGTCCTGTGCGGGGTAAGGGGGTTGCCGTGACGCCGGTGACGCCATTGCTTGTCACCGATCTAGATAGTTTGGATTGGATTTGATGGCTAGGTGACTAGAGAGCTTGATGACTAGAGGGCTTGGATTGACGATAGGAAATTAACAATAACTGCCCTTGTCACCGGTCTGGATGGCCTGGTTTGAAACACATTTAAAAATATGAATGAAGTACAATTTCAAGGCGCAAGCATTGATTGTGAGGAATTTCCACTAAAACCAAGAACTGGCAAAAAAACTGTCTGCATCACAAAATCAGAAAACAATCACGATCCGACGATCTGAGATTCATCGATCTTTAAGAAGAAAGAAATGATACATCCCAGATGCGCCTGTTATTCAATTATCAAACAATCATTGTTCAAAATGTTATCACTTCCGAAAAGCGCAATCGTGAAATTATATGGTTAAATGATAGTTCCACTATCTGGTGGTAATCCTATCTGTTACCACTATCTGGTTGAAGTAGTGGTAACTCCAAGCAACTTCCCATCAATTGCAGAGATTGCAGAGAGTGTACTAAAAGAACCATCTCTTAACGGAATAATTATAATAATACATGCTTTAAGCGACTAGAGACTGAACACGGCAGTCAAAAAAATATTCATTGCGATTTTCCTGCAATGTACCATTAAATTGAAATAGTTACACTCGCGTGCCTAATGAGTCCGTAAATCGATGAAACCAGGTTTCATCACAAACTTAAAATCACAAAATTTGAATAATGAGATATATTCATTG
>WYDF02013990.1:0-26885 GCA_009867245.2 Adranes taylori
AAATATACGTTAGTGAGGGGAAAAGAGGAGAAATATTTGATAATTTTAATGGTGGCCTGGGCACCATACCTCTTAAGTGTGCATTTTCTAAAATATTTATTTTATCTTTCCGAAATAAATTTTAATTTTCTTTTAACAAATTTTTTATAATAAATAATAAATAAATAAACCTTTATTGGCATAGATTATAAATTCATTATTATAGATCATTATTATAAATTCAAACTATTAAACAACAAAATATAATTAATAATACAACAAAAATAAAATTCCTCCAGGAAGAAGAGAAGACCTTTACCTTTACCCCATAATGCCCTCCGCCTTCTACACCAAACTGTCCATGCCCTTTCCCCTTCTACCCTATTCCATAAACCCCTTCTACCCTATTCCATAAACCCCTCCGTTTCCCCCCTCAACCGCACTCTTTCTATCCTCCCACTCCCATCCCTCTTCCTCCCCCATTCTCTTAATTATCCTTTCGTTAATCATCCCCCCCCCCCCATTATTAATTCAAATTATGCACCCTACTTCTCTTTTTCTCCATCCTCATTCTATCTAACCTTCAAATCTATCCCTTCCCTATTCCATTCCATCCTATCTACTTTCTTTTATTTATTTATTTAATCCAAAATCCTTTTCATAACATCTATCTCTCTCCCCTCTTTTCCCAAACAAATCCTCAAGTTTTCTCCCAACATTTTCTCATTCTCACTCCATTCAATCCCTTCGCACTCTTTCATGCATAGGTTCCATTTCTCCTCCTTTCTTCCACATATTCTACACATTCTTTCTTCCTCTTTCATCCAGTACTTATAACCCCCTTCTTCACTCTCACACCTGAACCTGACTATTATTCTTTTTCCCCCATACCTAATTCTGATGATAAATACCCAGCCATATCCTCCTCATCCATAATCCACCTGTACCTACTGTTATACCTGCTTTCAACAATTTTACCATACTTCTCCTGCCTCTCTACATCTCTCATCGCTTCTCTTACCTCACCCACAACATTCCCTACTCCTCTCATCTTTTCCCACCACATACAAGTCGACCATCCAATCCTCGTATAAAATTTTTTCCTACCCGCAATCCATTCATTTACCCATAGTTATCCCTCAAACTTTACCAGTTTATTCACTCCACTTATATATTCCTACCTCTTGCATAACTATTTCATTCTGGTACTTCTATTCATACCTAGCATCCTCTTCACACGTCCAACTTGCGCCCTCTCCATTCTATCTTTTTCTTGTACCGCCCACACCGCAGCTCAGTACAACAATATACTATTCACACATGCATCCATAATCTTTAATCTCATTCTCACCGGCTCTCCAAATTTCCTCTCCCATACCATCCGCATCATCTCTACTACCCCCCTTTCCTTCTTTGTTACCATTTCCACATGCTCCTTGCTTGAACCATTTTGTGGTAACACTAAAATTATAGTGAATATTATCTAGAGTTTAATTTCAATTAATATTGTTAGTTTTAATGGTTCTTTTTAATATTGTAAACAACTATTCAAATTAATTTTTTTATAATAAAACTTTTATACTTTATTAAGCTATCTCTTATATTAAAATGTTATTTTAAAAAATAATATAGTTTGCTTTTGCTTTGGTAATTCTAAAAAACATTGGGTTTGGATAAGATTAGCAGTGATGAAGCAGTGTACCAAGATGGCGGCGGCCGACTTCACTTACTGCTATAGTATATTAGTGGGAGCGCTCCTTATATTATATTCTGTGTCCATTGCTTTCAACACGTCCACACTCTCATATCTTTTAGTTGACATTCTGGCTTCTAACATACTCCAAAAGTAGAAATCTACTGGATTCTCAACGGGTGAATTCGCGAGTCATTGTTTCTTGGAAATGTGTGGACAACTTTTTTGTAAAAACGCTTGGCTCACTTTGGCACGATGAGCCGGTGTTGAATCTTGTAGGCATCTAAAACAACTCCGAACTGAGTCTTGTTGGAGCTGTAAACGGCTGTAAACAGTGATGTTATTTACAGTTTGACAAACATTGACTTGAAGTTGTTAACAGACTGAATCATGATAATCAATATGATCGACAAATCAAGTAGATAAAACTTCTCATTATAACGCTCATTATAATTCCTATAGATGACATACTTTAGGGGAACAATATAATGAAATTAAAAAATAGCAACTTTCAGCACATTGCATCCTTAGCACATTGCCTACTTATTTTGTAAATAACATTCCATTGTTTTCCTCTTCATACCCGAATTCTTCCATTATCCATTCATAATTTGAACCTCGAGTCATTTGAGAAAACCACTCATTTCTAGTGACGCAACTGCCAGCGCTGATACTGTGCATACAAGATCCTCGCTCGCCGATGATTTCTATGCAAATTTTGTTTTTTGTTCTGGTCGCTTTGATCGTAAATTAGTGTCAAGTTCCTTAATGTTTGATCACTTATTTGAACATGTCGAGTTCTGAAAAGGAACGAGCGATTTATTACGATTTCGAAGACCTTAAAGTCTCAGAAATCGGTCATTTATTGGCAATTTTGTCCTGATCTTCTTATGAAGATTCCAATTTAATGAAATCTTTTCTAGAGTCTGCAAACCACAGACTGACGAAGAAGAAGTTGCCTGGCAACATATTGGTTCTCATGTCTCGTTTGCCAATGTAAGTGCAGTATTATGTATTTTCAAAATTAAAAGTATAATTTTATTTTTATACAAAGAAAAATTGCTTACTAATTGTTTATAGACACCACGAACAAATGATATAAAACCAGGACAACGCGGCAATTGGGTACTTGATTGATAGAATATATAAATATCTTCGTCATAGCCAGCCGTAGGAAGTTATTAAAAAATGATTTTGAAAATTAATATGAATATCTGTGCCTGGGAAAAATCATCCCACCCGGGAATCGAACCCGGGACCTTCAGATTGCCGGTCAGGTATTCATTTTTTCCATTTTTCCGGATCAGGACCTCAACACTGATGAAAACACACTGATAATAACACATATCGTTATTAAAAAAGTAACCCCTTATTTTTTGTGTTGTTTATATCGAAAATGGGGCGGAGAAAATGTGCCACTTGTAAAGTTCTATCATAACGACTGAGTTTAAAATGTACTTACTAAAACTTGAATTGTGGTAATAAGAGCCAGACCATTATGCTTATCGCAAACATTTAATTAGTAGCTCATTCATCGCAATGGCTTGCAAGTATTGTATATTCTTCAATAAACGCACATCTGCTATATTACGTATTTGAAACATGAAAACATTTGCGGAACAGATGCTTACTTTTCTGCTTTCATTGCAAATAATACCTTTGCACAAAACGGGACTAGAGAAAATTCTTCATTATTATTATTATCATCAGTAATTTATCAAAAATTTGTATTATTTAAAAGGCTACTGATATAATACTAAATGAATTTTTAATAAATTATAATAAATAACATATTAATGTAGCCTATAAATCGTGTACCCATGAATCACTGTCGGGAAATTCTAATAGGGCAGTGTGGCTTGCTACATACGCCAGACTCCTTTAGATTTTTATATTCGCCTATGCTCGAATTTGTCAACGCATGAATTGCCCGGTCCGCATATTTGCCAACGGCACGAATAGCTCTGTTATCAGCTTTGCCGCAGCCTGCGGCCGTTTTTGAGTCATTTTTTGGAAATTTCTAACAAGATAATCTGCCGTGTTTTGCAAGTGAGACTGCCTTAAACTCTTGAATTTGCCTACATGTGAATTAGCTAACTTGTGCGATCCGCATATTTGCCTACAGCGGGGGCAGCACTTTTGGTAAATTTCTAATCAACAACTTTTGAATTCGACTGCTCATGAATCCTCCGGTCCCGATATTTCCGCTTTGCCGCGATATCCTACCCATAAATTTCCCGTTCCCAGTATCTGTCTACTTTTTGCTTTTGCATATAACTTATCAATTCCTTGCCTTTGGTCTGGTAAATCTATATGGTGTTACAGAGACCCTGACTCTTATCTAGGCAGTACTGATCAGGACTTCCCAATTTACTAATTTTGTTCTAAATCTTGAAATTTAGCCACAATTTTCTTTTTATTGTCAATATGTTTGTCAGAACAAAAAGAGAATTGATAAAGAATATCTGCTAGCACACATTTTCGAGCACAATAGCACATGTTCTACGTGGCTACTTCTTAGGACTGCTTATGTAGGAAAACTGTTTTTGATGCAATTATACTGAAAATTAGTTTCTTATAAGGTAGCAATTATCTAAAACACCACGAGATAAACTGAAGGAAAATGGAACAGATGAGTGGGCAACGAGAAAATATCTTATATACAATTCTCAATCAACCATAGTGTAACAAATTCAAGTACCCTGTACCAAGTTTAAAAATCGCATCACAAGAAGCTATTCCACTTAGACTTCACTAAATTGGAAACATAAACTCAAATTGATTATATTAATTAAATTAGGGAAATTATGCCAAACCTTCTTAAAGATGGTAAAGCCATACATGGAGCAATATGCGGATCAAAACGAGTTCATTTTAATTTGGATTTAATAAAATATAATAAGCGAATTGCTACTGGTGCTTACTTTGATGCAAATGAGATTCAAGACTTCGATTTTGCTATTCAAATTTTTTTTATACACAATTAACTGGCATGATTTCTTGCGTGTCACCGATGGCCAGATGCACTTGTGTAGCTTGTCGGCTCACTGGGCGTGGCTTGAAGGAAACTTCTGCTACAAATCTTTGCTAGTTTTGAATTTCGACCAACAGAAAATTTTCTTTCGTCCGTTGAGATTTCTAAGGATCAATGTTGCATTATTTTGTTGACGAAAATTTATGAAAACATAAGTGGCGGAACACATAAGCAGTGGAAAAAGCGACCAAAATCTTGAGGAACATAGCATCGAAACGCCTTCTGCTAAAATTCGTAGAACAATCATCCAATGAGAGAAGACTAAAAACACAAAGGGTGATAATCATATGGTTTATTGAGAATGGGTGGGTGAAATAAGCTTTAAGCCATAAATATCTTTCAATAAAATTCATAATCATAGCAAAAGTTAAAAAATCTAAAAATTCTAAAAATCTGAAGCTCAAATTTTCTATCGATGTAACACACACACACACACACACACACATCTTCAAGCCGTAGGACAGACGATATAAGAACACATAAGCGGTGCCCTTTCACTTTTCTCCGCGTATACTGGCGGCATCATTTGAATATTTTTTCTATGCGAGCGGCAATCCTATATAATTTCGCGCCATATTATCTTCTAAATAGATAAGATTTTATTTGACAATTTAAATTTACTTGATGTGTTAATTGATCGTTATTAAATTGATTTGTTGACTGTTGGATTAATTAGCTTGTAATAACCCCAAACAAATTAAGAAAATAATAGCTTCAGATATTGAACATTCCCATAAAAAATTGAAATGTTTGGAAGGTGATATACGAAAATATAGTACAGGTCCCGTATTCTAGTATGGCAGGTAATACGCCGCGCCTTCAAGATGCGTAGTAAATCCTTACCAATTTTGGGCTATACCACATAATAACTATACTATGATTATTACGAACTCTCGCTTGAAATGGTCTAAGCGTTGAACATCGCAGTGATAAGAAAACGTTTCCATTTCTTCTTTCCTATTACTTTCTCTGGCTTACACTAACTCATACTTTGCGCAATAAAGATCTCTCCCACCGGCCGTACTAAACTACGGTTGCTGTACAATCTTAGCTAAACCTGAATAATTGGATACAAACGGATCCTTAAAAGTATAAAGGCCTCAGAGACACAAACACTAGATGCTATAACTATACAAATACTTATGAACAATAATGAACAATAATTGCGAATGAACAATAATTGATTATATTGAGTAAGTATATGACTTTACGCAAATCTGTAGCCGCTTGTAGACAGTGATAATTTATTGAAATAATTTTTTAACGTAAATGAATAAATTAATTGCACTTGTTGAAAATTAACTTATTGAAATTATCAAGTAAATTATTGAAATTATCAATGATATTATCATATAAAAATATGAGCGAGACTTCTTTTACAAGTTCATGAAGCCGTTGAGAAAAATAGCTGTTACGAAGTTAAGTGGTACATAAACAACATTTACTATAAGACTCAAATATAATTTAAAAATTCAACAATTACAAAGAAAAATGAACAAAAAATATCACGTAAAAAATTAAAATTAAAAAATTTATCGTGAAGAAGAAAAATCTTGAACATATTAGTCATGACTAATTTGGTACAAGTTGACATTCAAAAATTCGGGATCCGGCATCCGAAGAATAGAAAAACTGTTAAAGAAGTCAGTAACGCATGCGGAAAAAGATCGGAAAATATTCAAGAATATGTGTTCCCGTTTACCCGGTTCCCCATTTCCTGGTATTCCGTGTTCCCGCATTTTAAGCAAAAAACACTCTTGGGAGTAAATGCAACGTTTTGCCAAAATTTCAAGTCAATCGGTCGAGTTGTTTTCGAGTTGTTTTTCAAGCCACAAACACACGCAGAGTGAATTTTTATATATAAAATTACCGTTCGATCAAATGATCCAATCTACACCAAACTTCACAGGATCACCCGCTATGCTATGTTAAAGTTTTCTGAAAATTTGATCGAAATCGGACTTTATTAGGCTACATTATAACGGCAAAAAATATTAGACGTATTCACTTCTTGGGATTCTAATGTAAAAATCTTTAAATATCAAATTGATGATCTAAGGCAAATCGAGATTCATTCTATCTGAAAGAATAACACAGGCATAATAATTTCATCACACAGGTGCACTTTGTAGATGGTCAAGGAGAAAAAAACTTGAGCCGTGACGAAATGAAGCTATAAGTAGAAGAGAAAGAAACTAATCATTTTTATACTAATGAGTTATTGCGCCATGTGTTAGAGAGAGAAAATAAGAAAATAATGTAAGGAATAGACTTTTTAAGAAACAGAAGTGAGATGCAACAAACTTCTGCTCGAAGCTTAGTACGCAAGGTGTCGTGGTCGTCGACCAAAAATATAAAAGTGAGAAATCAGTAGGCAAAATTTTATTAGAAGTTTATTAGAACAGTTCAAAAAGTTATTTTAAATTACGTGTACTTCTTTCGGTCATTTTTTTCTTATGAGAACTATGGCTGAAGTACAGATACACGAGTACACGTTTATCTTTTATAAATTTTGGTTAAAGCAACTAAAACGTCTGAAGTTCTTTTTATATTAATCTCAGTTTTCAATGTTACTAATTTTAATTCATAAGAAGCTAATAAACTTTATTTAGATGTGGACAAGTTTTTATGTTTAATTACGTATTGAAAATAAAGTGGCGTATAAAACTTTATGAAAGTTTAACAAATCAGAATCGCTTCATTTTACCATCTTTTCAGTCAACCAATTTTGTATTAATTGTTTTTAAATTATTATTATCAATTAAATGTTGCTTGGTCGTTATTTTAAATAAATGACTTGCTGATTAATACAATATTTTAAAATCTTGATGTGTTGTATTGAATCGTGTTTAATTAATGCATTGGTCGTATTTGCTTTATTAAGGCTAAATGTTTGACTTTAATCAGCAAGGTGTCTTAACTTATTGGTTAATTGTCAAATGTTATTACTGTTTGCACTTAAAAAACCCCAAATACGTTGTATTAATTCTGACTATGCCCTCAAGAAATTATTGCTCTACGATTTCGGTAGAAGTGAATGTGTTTTGACTGGAATTATTTTAGAGGTAATTCATTATTTTATATAAAATTAAAATTAAATGTAGAGATTCAAATATCATACAAATCTGGATAGTTAAGAATAAACATAACGTCATTTAGAAATATATACAAATTAAATTTGTTATCAAATGACCATTTACTTAAAATTTTATATTAAATGCATGAAATAATAAAAACTCCAGTTAGTATGAAAGTTGTGATAAAATCAAATGCTATAAATGTCACATAACGTAGCACAATGTATTTTCATTCAAAGAATAATATAAATAATTGATAAAAACTTACCTTTGTACAGTCTGGAGGTAATTGATTGTCCGGACTTGTATAGAGCGATTCACTGCAAATAAGAAACATATACTTATAGTACACATTCAACTAGGGACCCGAACCGTTATTTTGTTCGTTCCGCTTTTCGTTCCGGTTCGGAAAAGAAAAAATATATCGATTCAGTTCCGCTTTTAGGTTTTCGGTTTTCAGTTTTCGGTTCAGTTTGTATTTAAATATTAGCAAAATAATGTAAAATATCCTCACCGTCCATATTTTTTATACAGCTTTCCGCTATAACTTACGGTGCTCACATAACTTACGCTGCAAGCCCTTTGAATAATTTTTATAATTTTGTAACAATAAAAACTTAAATACAATGTTTTGTAGCAAGTTACTACATTATATTGATCGTATCGGTCGTGCAATGTTATGCACCCACCGAAGAAGCTGAGGAAGGCACTAAAGCGAAAGACGATTCAGAACTTCAGACAACAGTTTAAAGCATTAACAGAAAGGATATACTAATTACAATCGGTGACTTCAATTCGAAGGTGGACAACCTTGGACTGGAGCAAGTGATGGGAAAACATAGATTGGGCAACATGAACAACAAGGCATTGAACAACCTCGTGAATTTATGTGCAAGTAATGACCTAGTCATCGGTGGCACAATCTTTCCTCATAAAGAATGTCACAAAGTATCATGGGTACCCCCAGATCTTTGCACCCAGAACCAAATTTACCACCTTGCTATCAGCACAAGGTGAAAGAAGTCTCTATTGGATGTGAAAAGTCGAAGGGGGGCTTATTGGCAGTGACCACCATCTTATGACTGCATGGTTTCGCATCAAGATTGCTGCCAAGAGGTAACGTTTTGATACTCAAAGGAAGAGATTTGATATTGGAAAGCTGAAGAACGAGAACAGCAGGAAAGAATATGCACTGGAAATAGGGAATTGGTTTAAAGGCCTTAGGGTGGATGATGCTAGTGATATAGAAAAACACTGGTTAAATGTGAAAATAACATTCACAGATACAGCTGAATAAGTGCTTGGCTTTAAGAACCCAAGAAGAAAGGAGTTAATGTCAGAAACAACTTGGGCCCATATTGAATAGCAAAAACAAGTTGTAACTGCAACAAGAAGTGTAAAAACAAGAAGTGTAACTGAAACTAAACAGTAGCAATATGAGCCTCCAGAAAATCCAGCTTCAGACAGAATATCAAGCCAAGGTAAAGAAGAGTGCCAAGACTGATCACAGGAAATTGATTTCAGAATTCGCCGAGAAGGCAGAGAAAGCGGCAGGCACTGGAAACACGAAGAAACTATACGATGTCACGAGAACTCTCTCCAAGATGAAAGTCAACCGCAGAAGACCGGTAAAAATAAAGAAGGAGACCTCCTCACCAACGACGTAACACAACTTGCAAGGTGGCGCGAACAATTCATGGAGGTGCTCAATAGAGAAAGTCAAGAGCCTGAACAAGAACCTGAAGAAGAGAAAGATTGTACAGAATAGAGAAGGAGTACGAAATGTAACTAACTCGGACCCACCCTCCAAGGAGGAGATCAAGACGCGATCAAGCAGGTGTAAAATGAAAAGGCTGATGAAGCAGATAATATTTCACCAGAGCTTGTGTCAATTGACCCAGACACCGCCACTGATCATCTGTACCCTCTCTTCAAGAAATTTTTGAGCAAACAAAACTTGGCACATGAATGGAGAGAGGGACTCCTCATCAAACTACTTAAGAAACGGGACATCACTAACTGTCATAATTGGAGAGCATCACCCTAGTATCAATTACAAGTAAAGTGTTGATGCGGGTGATACTCAACAAAATCAGGTGGAATCACAAAAAAGTAAGGAGCAAGCAGGGTTTGGGAGTCATTGTTCTTGTACCGACCAAATTAACACGCTTCCTATTATTATCGAACAGTCAAATGAATATATCACTAGCCTTTATCATCTGTTTGTAGATTTCGAAAAGGCCTTCGATTCCTGTAAATGGGGCAGTATGTGGAAAACCTTGCAGAAATACGGGATAATAAAAGTAATTAAAGAAGTAAACAACAAGTACACATGCCGTGTCATCCACTAAGGGAAAATCCCTGAACTATTTGCAGTCAAGTCAGGTGTTTTCCAGGGATGTATTCTGTCCCCAACAATCCATTAGTTCTGGATGAGGTGATGAAAGAAGTCACGGATGGAAAAAAGAGGGCATTCAGTGGAAGCTGAATGAACAATTGGAGGATCTAGATTTTGAAGATGATATCTGCCTACTCTCACAGAACCATCTTAATATGGAAAAGTAACTACAAGACCTCGAGTGCGAAGCCAAGATGGCGGGTCTGAAAGTAAACTCCTCTATGACAAAAGTTATGAAGATAAACACAAGAGATGTAAGAACACTGAGCGAACAATGAGGACATCGAAAATGTTGCAGAGTTCATAGGTCACCTTGGGAGCATAGTGACCTATGATGGTAGTTCAGCTGCAGATGTCAGAACAAGAATCCGAAAGGCAAATAGGGCCTTGATTCAGCTGTAACCATTCTCGAGAACAAGAGAGATTTTCACAACGACCAAACTACGAATATATGTGAAAGCTAATGTCAGAACTAATGTGAAAGCAATGCTATTATACGGTTGTGAGACTTGGAAGCTCACCTCTAAAATCACCAGAAACTTGCAGGTCTTCCTGAATAGGTGGCTTAGAAAAATTCTCCGAATCTGCTGGTCAAATGTGATATCTAACCAAGATCTTTGGAACCAAATGAGAGAGAAATTCATCTTCATTCAAATAAACAGAAGAAAATGGAGGTGGATAAGGCATACCCTCCGAAAAAAAAACCAGGATGCTGTGGAGAGACAAGTTTTGTTCTGGAATTCGCAGGGAAAAGTCAACATGGAAGACCAAAGACATCATTAAGAAGAATTGTGAGGCAAAGACGGCAAAGAAGGAAGGAAAAACTTTTGCAAAGCTGAAGGTCCTCGCTAGAAATAGATCCTTATTTTCTATTTCAGGTCAACTAACACCCACTTGCGCAGCCAATCAAGGACAATTAAATATACAAGACCACCAGCAAATCAGCTCACCCCACTAAACCAAAGTCCCTCATAAGTTGGCCATGCTATGGACAAGGTACTGCATGTTCCCTTGGCTGTAAAGCGAATGCTATAGCGTATATCTTATCTGCAAGCTATCAGCTTACCATAATTCTAAAAGCATTCCATTCATTACTAGTTCCAGGCTGAAGAGGATGATAACTCCTAAAGTCTCCTTCAGACAAACTCTCCAATCTCCCAACAATATGCAATCCCAATAGGGAGTGGAGTTTTAGTGGGTAAAATCCCACACTGTTGGATGCAACGGGCATCCTTCGCTTTTTGAAGGTTTCTCCACTTCTTACGCAAACAAGAAAAAATAATAATACAGGTTTTGTAAGTGTAATGCAGAGTTTTTGTGTGACATCCTCTAAAGCGTCCGCTGAGTGTGGAGATCAGGTTCACGCGTTTGCGTACCCTGGAAAAGCTTCGCTCCGGAAAAAATAACGGGTTTTCCTGTTTTTGGTTCGGTTCCAGTTCAGGTCCTTGCATTCAAGTAACTTATTAATAAATTGCGTAGTATATAACATTATATAACGCTTGAAATGTTGCAATAACTAGGTTGGAGCAGATATTATCAATGAAAAGAACTCCAAAAATATGTTGACCAAATTAAGTACTCAAGTAATCTTACTGCTGAAATCGATACAACTCTGCAGAAGTATGAAATAAACTAACTGCTATATTTAAAATGTACAGAGGAGTAACACAAGGATGTATCCCTCCATTTTAATAGAATAATAGACAGAACGGTTATAACTTTCGCAGTTATAAGATGTGTATATGGAAAACATGGGGGGCGGAGGGGGGTGAAGCCGTACGTACTTGTTGCACTTGTGGCACTCGCTGTATAAATCGGTTATCAGGCCATCCATAACTTACTGAGCATTGGTGTGGTGGAAACAGACACTCCAGGCTAATCCAAAGCAGAAATTGTCCTTCGTACAGAGAACTGCATGCCTTGGTATAACAGGGGCTATGAAATCTACCCCAATGGCGACACTTCAAGTTTAGCTAGATCTTCCGTCATTAGAATTGATCATACAAGCAAAAACGAAAGCCACACAAAATCGGTTAAAAATTAACAGACCGAATTTGGCAAAGAAAAATAGACACTAAAATTACAGGAGATGAAATAGTTCAAAGGAAAAAGGATTGTATTTCTCCAGTCTACAATATACACTGAAACTATGAGGACATTCCAGACTCAGGTTTGTGCCGAAAAGACTCCTATTTTTCCAGAATCTGCTCTAGTCTGGTTCACAGAGAGTTCAAGAGCTTCAGGAAATAGAGGAGCAGGAATATAAGGAGAACGACCGAAATGCAAAATATCTTGCCCTTTAGGCAGATTTGCCACAGTTTTTTTAGGCCAAACGTACAAAATACGTTCGTTACGTACAGGAAAATATACAAAGGAAATATAACAAACATTGGATTTTTATAGTAAGCTTCAGTCAGAGGGAACTTCGGGCGCTTAATAACGCCAGAAACGTATATGGACTTACGAACGAATGCATCAATGCGCTGTACAGATTGGCTATGACCAACTCAGTTACACTAATATAGGCACCATGGCACAGGTGCATTGTAAGCAACGAGGAGCAGATACACCAGAAAAGAAGCACAGTTCATCTGGCACATAATTCATTCGTCCGGAACCGGCTTAGGAAATACTGCTAGTTTCATCAGACAAGCAATTGGAACTCGACCATTCAAAACACATAGACTGCTGCGCAAAATCAACAAGAAATCAATCGAGTAAGCCGTGTAATAACAAACCCTTAAATTTAGTGAAACTTGGCAAGAATAACATCAAAATGATAACTGGTATGTTAATAGGACACGCACGTCTTAGGGTATATATGAAGAAAATTGGCCTACACACGGCTTGAATAGAGTGTAGGATGTGTCTGGAGGAAAGCGAGTCAACTCTACATATGTAAGTGTGAAACGTTGGTATTCTAGAGGAGAAACCTATTTGGAACAACAAAAGTTGAATCTGAATTAGAAAGAAAGTATCTCAAGAGAAAGTACACATATCTTATGTAAGCCTTTTGGCTGCAGTGCTATGCAGGACTGCGTCAAAATGGTGGTAGTTTATAATAGGTGTTGGTCACACCAGCGGTGGAAATAGCGGCCAAAATGCGACCAAAATATCAAAGTATCTCATAGAAAAACGCCTCCCTCAAAAATACATTAAACTAATATCCAATCAGATTATTAAACGCCAAAAGGGTAAAAAGCTTAACGAACATTCAGAGAATTGTGTTCATGATAGGATGCCAGATAAAATTTAGCACCCCTAAAAGGGCAATTTTAAGGACAATTACTATTTCCGTTCAGTTACTTGCCGTTTTTTTTTTTGTTTTTGGGTTTTTTTTTTATTAATTGTTGTTTCTTTTACATTTTTATCTTTCCTATACCATATAGGTATGTAATACCTATAGGTATATGAAGGATATAGGATTCACGTTTTGACATTTTTTCTATTTTACCTTAGTACGTCTCATGTATTGAAATTACTGCAAACCATTAATAAGCAAATCAAAGGGATGTGGGGTCATAAGGAACAATTTTTTATATAAAAAGTTTTTTATAAAAAGAAATTTTGCACGCATATAGTACCTTGTATTATGCGTCTAATAAAGGAAGTCCCATGGTGCCAAATTGTATAGGCCAAAAAGGCCCTTCGATTTTATTTGAAACATTTTTTTCTAATATCACAATTTAACATATATACAGGGTGTTTTTTGTTTTGCTAACTTTGCTGTCGATTTTCTGAGAAACTTAACGAATGATTTTGATTAAATTTCTTGTATCAAAAGATCCTTTAATATTTAAAGGATTAAGCGAGTTTAAAAAATCGTACATCTTAGCACCGGAGTAATTTGACGTTGAAGAAAAACTGTACTACCCTAAATACCTCAGTTCCTATGAAATCTGGAAAAATGAATGTTGGGTAACGTATGTAAGTCTAAGGGACCTCAATTTTGCCAGCGTAATCAACTGAATATACTTGACTGATTTTGAGCAATAAAAAATTTCTTGAAAAACTTTTTAGTAATACCTGATATATTTTTTTACATTTCGGTAGCCCTTGTAATTCTATTTTATACTATACCCACATGAGGGGTCTAACTCTTAAATGACCCTTAAAGGCCTACATAATAGCTCATATATGCAAAGTTATAGGAAAAATTATTTTACGTTGTATATACATATAAACTGTTTTCACAACTGAATAAAGGTTATCAGTGGCGCGTGCACATTATAATTTTAGAAGGGGTTCAAAATGATTATTTTATTGCGAAATTCAGTTTTCAAATTAAAAGACTGAAATTTCGCTCGTACAATGTATATTGTATAATGCGTCGCATGAAAGTAGTACCATTCCTGCAAATGGTATAGAGCGCGACGTTGCTACATTTAAAATTTTACAAACTTTTTGATATATTTCAGGAACTATAAAAGATAGGACACTTGAATAAACTTTATTCTCGTTCAATTTTATTTGAAACAATCTTTTCTAAAATTACAAACTAACATATATACAGGCTGTTTCTTGTTTCGTAAGCTTTGCGATCGATTTACTTGAGACCGGTTATTGTACTACATAAAATATCTCGGTTCCTATGAAAGTTGAAAAATGAAACTTGGGGATAACAAGTGTAAGACCCACGGACCATCGAGTTTTCAAGAATATTTGTTAGTAGTTGGTATTAAAATATGAATGATAAACTGCTTTGTCTAAATTGTTAATTCCTTATTTAACTATTATATATCTTAAACCATAAATAATTCGAGACGAGACTCATGGATAAAATAAAATGCCCCTGGACTTTGCAGGTGTACGTACGCAACTCTTCGACACAAAAAATATGTGGGTACACTCGCGCGAAGGTTCATAATTAGACAAGGCTTCGAGACTCTAAAACTAAGTATATCATTATAAAACTCCTTTACACCGGGGCTACGTTCAATGTAGACAAATATAATTGATGTAATGGCGCTGCTTATTCATGCTCTTATTAAAAAATGCACGCCGTCATTTTTGTGCTGCTTTCACTTTTATGCGAATACACCATAAGAATATACAAGTTATGTATAACACCTGGTCTGATTTAGTACAAAATCGTTTAAAATTAAAGGATCTCGTTGATTATACTCGTGAGCAAATGGGTCCTCAGTTTGTACAAAACGAACATATTTTTTATTTTTTTAAGAGCTGTAAATATAGCAACAATAGATTTATTTAAATATTAATTAATGCTTTCAAGCCATAAAATATTAAAGCAATGGAGAAGCTTTCGCACTTGTTTTGTTTTAAATAAAATAGACAATGTTTTCCCCGTGCGTTGATTCAAGACGGTCCTGTTCCAATCAGTAAAAACGTGAATACAATGCATAATTTTATGGCCAATGATTCAAAAATCAAGATGGTATACATCCGTTTATTTAGTAGTATTTTCTTTTCAGCTTCGCTGAATAGTTGCATCTAGTTTGTGTGATGACCATATCTTTAGTTGAATTTATAAGACGGTATATCACCGGACATACGCAGGAGAAAGCCGGGTAAGATGACGACAGAAGCTTACATACTTCATTTCTTCAATATCTTTTTCATTAAATATTTCAATTCTTTGTTCGTGGTCCTGTTGTAGTTTTTTACACAATTTTCCAAATTACTTGACTTAATGAAATAATGTCAAATCGTCATTTTACCCTCATATGCGGGTAAGATGACATTTATAGTAGCCATAGTAGGGAAATATGACGACATATATGATGTTAAAGAAAATTATATAAACTTATAAAATATTTTTTTTTTAAATACTTGATGTTTTCGTCAGCACAAAAGTTACAAATGTTAGGTTTTTTATTGGTTCCGCTGAAGGAATTCTACTGCACGTTGCCATTTATGACACATTGAACAAGCAAGACACGTTTCAGGTTGGCCTCCAAAATCATTTCAAATTATGCAAAGTTCATTTTCCATGGGTCATCATCATCTCCAGTACACTTAACAGATATGGAGGAATTTAAGGGATTATCACTCTAAAAAAATTATCTTCCAATTTCTGTGTTTTTTAATCGTTTCTTGCTGGTTTTTTAACTTGTTTTTTGGTTTAGTTTTTGGAGTTTTTTTAAAGTTTTGGAGTTATTTTTTTTCCTTGACCAGTTGTTCTTGGTGTTTATTATACAAAATATGTTTAACAGGGGTACACCCGTAAACTACAATGACGGTAGTTATTTCTTTGCTTTTTTCATGCTGCAATTGGTTAACAACACAGACCAAGCGGAGTTGCATGGGATGCTCTAGGAACATCAGCAATAATTATAGCATTTGATGGTCCAGATTTTGCGTACTTTGAAATACTATCACATAATATAACAAAGGTTGATGCAACTGCTTTACCATTATTTGAAATTGTGTCATTATAAAACCTTTCTGTCGTCATTGATGGCTCAAAATCATAATCAGAGAATATTTGAGAGTAAGTGGAAATAATCCTGTTGCTTTAAAGTTTAAAGCCTTGTATGGCATTATTTATTGTAGCAACTTTACTGCATGCAGCATTTAATAAGGCTGCATGCGATATTTTTGAAGCGGGTGAAAAACCGAGAAGAGCAATGTAATTGGAGCGTCATAAATTTATAACTTGTAGGGTTATGTGAGAAGAATTATTGTCCAGTAATAAGTGAATTGGATTTTCTTTAGTAGGTCTTACGTTTCTTATAAAGTACTCCAACCATAGAATAAAAGTGTCAGAGTTCTTCCACCGTGATTTATTACAAACACCGTCAGAATCAAGTGTTGCATTATTAAAAAAATCATGCTGCATTTGCGCTCGAGGATAAATAAAAAATGGTGAGATATACATAATTGCCAACAACACGAAAGCAACATGCGGCGCTAACATTCTGACCTCTTTCTGCTGATGACACTTTGATCATACTTCCTTGCCCAGTTGTACTTAACACATGAGGTTTATTTTTTTTTTATTTTCATAATATCTATAGAGAGGCATCATCACAAAGGCATCAACATTTTCCTAATTGAATGCAGCTAATCAGAAAGCGGCAGATGTGTCGTCTGGTTTCTGAGAGAAAATTTAAATTTCTCCATGAAACTCTGGATAAAATCTTTTCTCGCCTGGTTTTTTTTTTATTGAACCGATGAAGAATAGTAAGAGTTTCAGCATAATGCCTGTGCTTGGAAAAGTTTCATTGATGGCACAATGGATCGCTACTTCGATATCAGCGATAATTTTGTCTGATATCCAGGTATATCCAAAAAGTACACAAAATGTTTCAATTATTACTTGGAAAAGTTTTTTCTAAGTAGACTTTTTCTTATCCGATAATAAGCAGAACACTGTTGGCGCATATATATCATTTACATATGTGTGTATTGTAAATAAATAAGTGACAGAAGTATTTACATGAGTAGCTAAATATTCCACCCACACAAAATACACTCTATTCCATCATAAGTTTCATATTTGTTTCAGATGAAAGTAGTGGTATATTAGTCACAATGTCATTAGATAAAAGAAAATTTTCTGATTTAATTGTTTTTTTAGGTAGCTGATTTATGAAATTTTGTACATTTATCATGTTAAGAGGTATTTGGGGCACAGCTTTCAATTTTTCCCTAATAAAAGTGTTTCGAATATATCTTTCATCCTGATTTGTCATAGTTTGTAACGAGTCTATATTTTTCAAAGCCTCGCGGTGTATTATTATTGAAGATTTTTCGGATATATTCCAACAAGCTTTTCTTTTGGTCGCATTTGAGATTTTTGACGATTTAAAATTACCCTCGAATTACTATCGTTGTTATGATTTCCTTCTATTCGAGAAAAAATAGAAGGCTGCTCTTTTTCTCCAACAGTGTAGATTTGTGCTTTGCACTGCTTATCATTACAACGACTATACTTTTTATTGTTGTTCCCTGATGAAAATGGAATTTATAATATTCGTAAACTAAAATTTGATTTCCACGTTTACTTATCATAGTTTCCATCTTCCAAAAATAACTTTATTATATTGAAAACAACACCAACGATGCAATCGGCACAAAAAATAAAACGTATTTCGATTTAGTTACTCTTTGTAACATCTGTATTTCATTATTTAGTCCATAGTCCATAGTCCATTTTTCAAGTTTACAGGTACACAAGAGATTTTATTGAAATCAGAATTCAGGTAGTTTTATTTGCGGTGCGCAATTCGGACTAGGGATTAAAGGATTTGTACGACTCAAAACTATATTATAACATTGATACGGAATTCGAGTACACCGGCGAGACCAACTGCGTTTCTTATAACTAGAATTCCTTTTGTATTGTTTCATCAGATTAATCACTCTAGTAAAGTAACACAAAGTTAGGACAGAATTTACCAAAAGGACGGGTACGATAAGGACATCGCCATCAATGCCACTAGGAACATCGTCATTTTATCCTCAATCGTCATTTATCATTTAAGTGTAAAATAATAATTCATATTAATCTACTTACTCTTCCTTCAAAATGTATTGCATCATCACTTACAATCAAATGGACTAATTCGGCTACTGGATGATTCCAATCACGATGCGTATTGTTATGGTTTACGCAAATTAATACAGCCATCTTTCAAATGTTTATAGAAACTAACATATCTTACCCGATTTTTCATCCTACCCGTATTTCCCCTAGATAAGTTTTATATACTCTTTAGATTTTTGCTTTTAATTAAAAAAATAATTACTTACGAAGAAACTGATTATAATAAATGGTAAAATTCTATCTAAAGATTTTTTTGAACAGCTATCTAAAGAACAGTTTATCGCAACAAATATATAAGCAGTCGGCATATTTCACTCAAAGCTTTGAATAAAGCCGCCGGTCGTAAAATGACAGCGGCTCTCATTGATGTATTCTGTACGAGAATATTTTACGTCTCCGGTACGGATGACTTTTCTTTAAAATAACGGTTCGTTTGTTGGCAAATATAACTTTCAACAAAAATCATAAGGAATATTTCACCCACCACATTTTCTGAATGACGAGTAAGCATTTTAACCTTTTGGCTTTCAACAAATCTGATTAGATATTAGTTTAACGTATTTTTGAAGGAGGCGTTTTCTATACGATACTTTGAGATGTTGATCGCATCAAGCTACTATTTCCACCGCTGGTGTGACCCACCACCTTTTAGAAATCACCATTACTTGCATTTCACTAGATAACCGTCAACGAAATAATGCTTAAATTTTCTTAAAATAAACTTTGATACTTAAATTTTCTTAATGTATCAGGAAGAAACTTTTGATTGGTGGGAAGTATAACCTTTCTAAAAATTTGTAGCAGAGGTTTTTTCAAACTCCGCCTTTTTTGCGCCAGACGCCGTCGAAAGCCATCGGCTGAGGCAACAAGCCATTCCTCAACGGATCCATCAGGAGCAGCTTCCTTCCTAGAAAATTCGCATAAAAGCAGCTATCCCGGCCAGTGATCCAAGAAACGCAATTTTCGAGTTGTTGTCTTTGGATGGCTACGAGAACCCAATCGCGCTAATCCAAAGCTTTAATTCTGAAATAAGAGCTAGTGAATTGATCTGTATTGATCTGATCTTAAAGCGCTATAGTAAAATTTCAAATATTCAAAGAACATATTAAATCTAGCGATAAATAAAATAAGTAAATTAAAATTCTACAAAATAAAATTCGACTTCTACGAAACGAAAAAAGGTTAAGTGTCCGACGACACATCTTCTGCTGAATCTATCGATTCTCAAATAATTATCACTTTCTTCTACCCTTATTCTCATATTATTTTCCCATTATCCTTGACATCGATGAGATATGGAGAGTCACACGAGAAGAAGGCGTTGCCTATAACGAGGACATCACCGACGCCAATTTCAGTACTTCGGCAGAGGCCAGAGTCATTCCGTCAACGCAAATTATTAGTCAATATCCACAACATCATTATAGTCAATATCCATCACCAAAAAGCCTATTATCATAACGTTTCAATTCACCTCTACACCTACGCGCATATCTACGAAAATCCTACCACAACAGCGCATTGATAAAGTTCTACATCGCCAATGCTCCATTCGATCTTCATCCACGTATTGTTCAACCAAGGTTCATTTTTCTAATCCGGTCAACTCCAGAATCGTAATCATAGCTGAAGACAAATAATACAATAAAATACGAAAATTATATTTAGTTCGTCACTCTTTATTTGCTTTAATTTTTTTAAATGGAAGAAGAGGAATGGATCAGCCTAACAAATTTTGGATTATATTTAGAATCAACATTATTGTCAGTCATTTAAAAATCGCGATTCGAGTCATATATTTGCAGTTATTAATACTAGAACAATAAACCAAACTTTTAAAATTTGTTATTGCCTTTCTGTGTTTATCATATAAGACATTATATACTTTATTATAAAAATTAGAACAAACGAATTCCTAACCCAACCCTGAATCTCATACAAGAGCAAATTATGTTACAAACAGAATAAAATATAAAAAGCAGTATAGCAATTAAATAAAATTACGATCCTGCTTTGGTTAAGTCCAGTAAACCAGTAACACTCTTTCCAAGAATTTGGTTTTTTTTTGAAAGGAACTTTCTAATGTGTTACTTATAGCAGTGTACAATTCTTTGGATTTATGTCCTGTATTTGCTACGAGTGTTAGAAATACCTCTGTTGGTGTTCCACATTATTAAACATATCTCATAATAATCGAATAACTGATCTAAATGTGAGATGTCAAGTACTGAATCCGTAATTATAGACAAATATTTTGCTGCCCTTACATTGGCTCATATAATGTCTTACTTTTAAGCCATAATTTGTAGCACTTGTTCATAATTCATGGGCGAAAGATAGTTATTTCACCGCAATTCGCTCTCTCATAATTCTTTACATGTTCCTTCAAGAATGGATCAAATTTGATCAATATAAAGTTTCCATTGTGACACAAGAGCTTCCTCAGAATCTCTCAACAGAAGACCATGACTTCATCACTTTCTTACGATGACGACAACGCGTTGTAAAACTTCCGTCCACCTTTTAAAACATTCTGCTATCCAAATACTTCAGATCGTTAAACAATCAATTGTTCCATTTCCTTTTAAAGTTATGTATTCAAAAATGCCCTAAAAACAACTTAAAATATTTTGCTGCCGTGATACTTTAAATCGTTAAATATTTAATTAATTCCATTTTGATCTTAAGAACGTGTAAAATTCGTATTAAAATTTAAATAGGCCTATTAAAACATTATGTTGTCCTTATATTTTAAATCATTAAAAATAATTGAAATTATGTATCCAAAAATATTTTGCAGTCAAGTCATTAAATAATCAATTAATTCCATTTTTCCTTCAGATTAATTTTCAATCAAGTATACAATTTTATAATGACACCTCTTAAAACATTCTAATATCCCAATACTTCAAGTCGATAACCGATCATTTAATTACTGTTTTTAAACTTTTAAATCAAATAACAAAAAATCTTTAAAAACACTATAACATTTTGCTGTCCTAATACTTTAAATCATTAAACCATCAATTCTTCCATTTTTCTCTTAAAAAAATTAAATTATGTGTCCAAAAATTCTCTAATGACACCTCTTAAAACTTTTTGCTCCCGTGATACTTTAAATCGTTAGAGGTAAGTAATAAAGTTTGATATGTAGACATGTATATCACATGCACATGTATATTCCATGAATATGTAAAAATTTAAGCATTAAACAATATAGTAATCCCAACTGGAACCCCGACAAAATAGCCCAGGACAATACAGCCCCGATGAAACGGCTCGGCAACAAAATAGCCCCTGACAAAATAGCTTGCCAATAAAACAAATACCTGTAAATAAGGATGTTGGTGGCTGTGCCCAAAATAACATTCGTGTGTAATAAGGTTTTTCCTTAAAAAGGAGAATTATGTAAATTCTTGTTCTTGAAAAAAAAAACAGTTTTTAGATATTAATGTTTAAATTTCTAAAAAGCACTAGTATAATGCATAATTTATTTTAGTCAATATAATGCTGCCACCTATTGGCTCAATGACATATTACTAACTCATTTAGGTTATAAACATAACCTAACTCTAAGTTTCTGTAAAATACCAAGACTTCTTTCTCCTCGTGTTCTCAAATCTCACACTAACGACATGGACAAAATTACTTTGCCAAAAGGCGGTGACAGTTTCTTAAAAAATGGCTATCGTTATCGAAAAGTCAGAGTCCATGACAATGGATGTAGAACCTGGTAGAATCGAAGTACAAAGGTCGCATTATAGTTGACAAGGTTTCCACAACCATCTGTAATCACTGCCACGCATCAAATCGTGCAGTGAATTTGACATCTAAATCGGTGCATGATATTAAACAGCGGGCGTTGCAGGGACTCTAGAGGCCGCATTATATTCAATCCCAAAAAACTATCGAAAGAATGCGACAAGCAACAAGGCACCCATACCTAGCGATGCATCGCATCGCGATATAGTTATTCCAAATGTGCAACAAAATATAATAAGAGGCGAAAACTTTGTTTCGTGGCATTCCGGAGCAGAAGATCTTGACCAGATTCTTATATTTGGGACCGCGGAACATCGTCACTGGGTAGTAGAAAGCAAATTTAAAATTGCGCCTGAATTGTTTTTCCAGTTATTTACAATACATGTGTTGATTCAAAATCAACTCAAACTACCTTGGTATATGTATCGCTCCAAAATAAAGCAGAAGAAAGTTATGTGAGAGTTTTTAAAAAAATCGCAGAATTGAACGAAAATTTAAACCCTATCAGTGTGCTTCGTGACTACGAAAATGCCGCGCAGAACACGGATTATCGGGTATTTCCCAACACAGAAATCATTGGCTGTTTATTTCACTTAGGCCCACGTTCATGGAGAAAAGTGCAGGCATGCAATTTAACAAATGATTACATACATGACAAGAATCTCAGAGTACATATTAAAATGCTTCTGGCCTTGAGTTTTATTCTCACTGAAGACGTCATAACTGTATTTATAAAATTAGTAGAAGAGTACCCAGATGCCTTCGATCCTATAGTGCATTATTGAGAATATTAATTATGTAGCACTTAATCGAAGAAATCGTCGAACTGAGGAGAGTTTTGGAATTTTCTTTTGGAATATGTACGCCCTCGTTGCTGAGAACGTGCCTTCAATTCAGTGGAGGGATGGCATCGTGCATTTCAGCAAATAAATGATTGCCATTATCCTTCTATTTGTAAATTAGTGGACCAATTGAGATTGGAGCAAGGCCGAGTGGAAATTAATATTGAGCGGTCTTGGGTAGGCTTTAGAGGGACACAAGCATCAAAAACCAAGTATGTACGGTTAAATAGAAGATTGAAGTCAGCAACTGAAAATTATGAAAAAATATTAATAAAATGGATTATCTCAGGGCAATTTCACACTATTTAAATATGTCGCACTTATGTATTAAGTTCATATTATTATTTCATCTGTAGAATTTCCTGTATTACTAATATCAATAAACGCGTGCATTATATAAATTTAATCAATTCCTGATCAGTAAAAAGTATTATTTATGATGCAAATCTGAGTTGCAAGCTGTGAACTTATAGGATATAGTGCTACAGTGCTCACATAATTGTAATTTTCTTAGAGACTCGTAAAGTCTTAGAGATAATTATAGATTAACACAGAATTGCACCATTAATTTATTTATGCAATTTCCTGTATTATCTATCAATAAAAATAGTCGGGGCTATTTTGTCAGGGTCTATTTTGTCGGCTAGGTATTTCGTCAGGGCCATTTTGTCGGGGTTGTTTTGATGGGTTACAATCCCAAGTACATTAACTGGAACAATCACATTTATTTCTCAAATTGAATAATCAATTTATTTTGAGTTGTCTTTCATTTAAAATCTTGCAGATTTTATCCACACGCAGACTTTTTCTGTAGGGCGGTGTAACTCAACTGTAACATATGATCAAATAATGTACATGGGTGCTTCAGATAGTTTAATATCAGGAAATTTGAAACAATAAATGTTGTAATTACAATCCAAGTGTGATGATGTTGCATTGGTTGGCAATTAAATTAAATCAAATAAAACTAACTATTTATTTACAATATTTACAAATCTAATAATTCATGTTTTTACATGATACTAAATAATTAATTTAAAAATGAAGAAAACTAGCAGCGATCAATATTCTACATTATGTTATCTATAAGTCTTTTCTTGTGATCAAGTGATCTGCCATCCGCCATATTGGATTTTTGTTTGACAGCTGTCAAATTCAATACCAGTTCCAAAATAACAAACCAATAGCGCTCCACGGAACGATTATTATTTTAGAACGAGTTAAGGTAAGGTCTGGGTGGCTAGGTAGAATCCGCTATATCATCTAATATTTTACACTTCATGTATTGTTTATACCCCATGAATCAAATATTAAACATCTTTGGAATTCTATTTTATGAGCATGATTAATTACTAATTACTACTATATTATTATTATTATTATTATTATTAAGTAATATAAATATTTTCTACAACACTCGAATATTTCTAGCGTTAAAAAATGCAAAGATAAATGCCATGTCTGAAAATATTTTAAGTTTATGAATATGAATTTTCTTTCTGTCATTGACATAAGAATTTAAATAATAAATCAAAATATATCAAAAGGAAATTCTACTATAAATATTCCGGAATATAACAATTTCTTAATAGTTGTTAAACAGTATAACAAGAAATGAAGTTTTCAATAATTTTCTTTGCAATAGGCGTTTTCTTCTGCGGTGCTGATTCTAATTTCGACTCCAATGTGCAGCTAATAAACAATAGTAAGTTGAATTTGTGCAGTATATACAGTTTAATTCGCATTGCATTCTTTTTATGGTACTTTTAAGGGCGCTCTCTCTCTCTCTCTCTCTCTCTATTATTTCTCTTGATTATCTCTCTCTATTATTATATCACTATTTCTGTAACAATACAAAGCGCACACATTAATACCCTATTAGGTACAGGGAGTTGTTTTTGCTGCCTCAACACAATTTAAGTAAAAGTGACTTATTACAGGTTCTAAATTATACAACTTAGAAATTATACAACCAAATTGTTTAAAATCATGTATGAGTTTTTTTAGCTTTACAAGCAAATTGAAAGCTTTAGTGATAGACTGTGGTCCATATTCCATTGATGAGTTTTATAACTATTGTAATTAAATTTAATTCCATATTTCTATTTTTTGCTTGTATTGTTATATTTGCACTCTGATAGATCATTCTCATTAAAGAGGTCTATGCTTCTAAAAATTTAATTACTTCTAAACATTTTATTTTTATTTGTAATTTGCGTTTCTAATGTAATACTGTTACTCAAGGATAATAATTTTAAGGATATGGTTTTCATCTTTATGCTTTATGCTTTAAAAAGGTTTTTTGTTATACATGTACATTTTTTTCTTTTCTTCTTTTGTTACCTTCTCTGACTTGAGCAAATGTTTATATCTCTCTACATGACATGTAATCGCTTGCTTGAATAAATATGATTTATGTAGTAAGGTGCGCCGAAATTAAGGATAATTAAAGTGCAAAACTATTATATCAAAACCGAAAATATTTCCTTTTTACATAGGTAGATAAATTTTCAATTTTATCTTTTGAGTTGATTTTACAAACATTTCTTTAGTTTCTTCAGTATTTTTTCGTCGATCGACAACTAAACTGTTTAAACATAATAAAATTCTAACCTGACATTAATTTTAAAACTAATATATAGGCTTTGGAAGCGATCACCGCATAAATTCATTCGAAGCTCTTGACACAATATTAAAAGGAATTGTAGCAGCATATGGCCAACTACTTCGATCAGTTAATTATGCAAGACAAAAATTAAATACAAATAATCCAGTTGAAAAAAGTTACAGTTTGATTTTAAAGAATTTGGAAAATATTTTAAACCGTTCAAGGAGATCTATATCCGAATTTAATATTAAGGAAATTGCGAATAAAAGTGGTAGTAATAAAGTTCAACGATCTGTGTATAATTTTTATAAAGTCCTTGATGAAGCTCCTACAAGTTTTCGTCAAATCGCAAAATTACTCAGACGAGCTACAGACCAATCACAAAGGCTCAATAACAGGAGGCAGAGAAACAACTTTTATCGTCAATTACAAACGTTGATGAATGATTTGACAAATAACATAACTTACTGGATAGACAACTTTGATATAGCAACAGTTCGAGTAGAATTTGGCTTGAAAAACGATGCTATTACGAATGAAGACGCAAATATTATCAATGAAGCTTTTAGAAGTGTTACACTAAACTATAAAGACGAATTAACAAAAACTATTCGGGATTTACGACAACTTATAAATTCTTGTTAATTTCTCTTGTAAACTGTTTCTTGCAAATAAAAGATTTTGAAGCTGCTTATTTAATTTGAAATCATGTTACATTGTTTCGCAATTCTTAAGGTTATGTATGAAGGCACCTACAGATTGTTTATGTACTCAACATGGTGGAACCTTTACAAATGTCAAGTTATGACGCTGAAATTTGATCGGATGTCAAGCAACTTAACAAAAATATAAGAACTCAAAAAAATAATCTTTTCTAGTACAAAAACAGTAAAACTTCTATTTCAAGCAGAGGCGGCGTAAGGCGTGGGCGACGTGGGCCACAGCCCACGGCCTCGCGGTTTGAGGGGCCTCGCGATTTT
>WYDF02013991.1:0-13508 GCA_009867245.2 Adranes taylori
AAAATTATATTTAATAATATCTAGGCTGATTTATATGTACACCACATCTTTATATAGCTGGAAGTAATTTATCTTGTTAATGCATGAATTAAAATAACTAATAAATCCTCTTGCAGAAGCGTGTGTAATTTAATACTTATTTGTATGTATGAATTTTTTTACAAACACTTCTTATAATGTGATAATGACAGGCTTTGTTAAGCATCATTCGATTGACAAATATTTTGAAATAAATATTTACATTTTATATCACGTATGGCAGTGAAACAAAAATGAATAGTTTATTTTTAGACACTGCTTATTTTTGGAATTATACATAAAGTACATTAATACAGTAGTCTTTCGTAAAATTAAAATTATATATACGATTCACATATGAGTCAATATTGATTCACATAGTACATTTCATTTATCCTAACAACAACAAAAAAAATAGTAAGAACCAAAGTAAATATAACAAATAACACCGAAATGTCACGGGTGAATGTGTAGTGAATATGCGCGCTTATGTTTATACTAAATTTTTTAGTTATTTATTTATTTTTATATGAAAACTTTCATTGATTATCCTTTACTAAAACCTAAATAATCATTACCTAAACAATCATTACTAAAACCGAAATAATCGCTTTTGATTGTTGTTTTCGCTTACATTATTGTTATAATTTTATCAGTGCTATAGAACATCATTACAATGTTTATTTATATATTAAGCACGTCTGTTTAGTAAAAATATATTTGACAAAATTGGAATGCTAAAATTCTTTTGTGAACACTACTTGCCATATTTTAGCGAGTTTTCTCCAGTTAGTTTTAACTTTCTATAACAGATTAAAGCTTTATCCCAGTTGCGTGCTAGTTGCTATTCTTGTGCGGTAGATGGCAGTTCTCATCTGAATCATGAATTATTAGTAAGTTGAGCAAATTACTGATTTCGTAGCAGGAAGTGCTGAAAATACTAACCTGGACAGAGCGATTTACGGGTTTAAGGTTCTGTACAGATCAATTTCCTGGTGATATCCTTATGAAAATAAAAAGTTTGTATAAATGGGCGTAGGGATCAAATTTTAACATTGATCCCTACGCCTTGTTATACTTAGTTAATAAAAAATAGTTGTTCTTTTATTACAGGATTGTACAAACTAAAGTATTCGACAAACTTTAGGAAAACTCCATTGTTCTTTTCATATTCTGCATTAATAGTTATTTTATTGCTTCCTTTTGAGAATCTCCGACCAATCATTAAACGATTTAACATGGATAATTTTTTTCCCATGATTATCAATGACATAGCTCAAATTATTCCAATCATTATAGCTTTGTGCTTAGCGAAGAAAATAATTTACAACAAACACGATAAAGTTTATCTTCTGAAACAGGATAAACTAGGCATAAACATGTCCTTTAAATGCATTCTCCGTTTGATGAAACCAAATGGAAATGTTTCGGTATAAATCGTCTATTACTTTTGTTCGCATGAAATGAAATGTTATACGGAATATCTATATGGGACCTTTTTCAACAATGATTTGTTTGATTTCGTTTGTCACCACATTTGACCATTTTGCAGGATCCGTATTTACTTCATCTTGAGCTTCCTTCTCCTTCTCTCGTAATAATAAATAATATTGTATCCGATGATTGGTTTGTGTTTTCACTTAGAACAACAGGAAAATCACCTGTTATTGGATCCACAGCTGCAATTGAAACATTAGAACAACTTTCTTCGTTTTTATTACTTTCAAAAAATATTTCTAGTGCCCCTTCTAGTAGTTGTTGTTCCTGTGCTTTCTTTGTTCGCTTCTTTTTACAGGAAGCTCCAGATTATCTCTTTACTTTTCTATCTGACATATGCAGTTTATAACATCACCGTTTTACAGTCTTAAGTGAATGCAATCTAATAAAACCTAATTCGTGGAAATTAAAACGCAAATAATCTTTAGTAAGAAATAGCTATAATGTTATTTATGGTAATGACTTTATTGTATTTTCGTTGATTGTTTTTTTTAATTATGTTAGACACGTTATTTGTTTTTTTAACTTCTAAGAATTTAGTTTTTCGATTTTTAGTATTAAACCAAAATGTGCGGCTACAGGCGGCCGCATGCTTTGCCTGTGCGTAACGCCGGCACTGATGCCAAATTTTGTTTACTAATTTTCTTTGTCTAGCATCTAAATAAAATCTTTCGTATATATTGCAAAACCAAACCTGGCATTTGAAATTTCCTCACCCTCAGCAATGGACGAATTCTCAGCACTTGGGTAAGGCAGGTGGATAGAAATACTTGCAGAGGGAGATGTAACATTTTCTCCACCTGATTCATCTCTTGATTTTGTTGTTGACAAAAAACCTTGAAGTGATAGGGGAGTTTAAAGCCTCTAAATCCTTTTACCTATGCCCATGTTAGTATATAGTACAAATTTAGTATGAAATTTTTTACTATCGTAATTGCAGATATATAATTATTAAGTGTTAAAAACTGTCGTATAAAGTGTTAAAAACATACTTTTTGAGTTATGAAGTATCACGAGTCTGAAGAAACTCCGGTTAGTAGTGCAATATTTTTTATACCTCTGGAAAATTTTCTTACCTACTCTCCAGTAATAGCATAACCACACGTCCTGCAAATGCAAAATCAGGTAGGCGTGGCCGGTTCCGCAAACGAAAACCTGCACACACACACACACACCGATTTTCAAATCTGTTTCGTCTCTTTTGCTCTAACTACATCAACTGGTCTCCGTTACTTAACAACGGCCGCAATTTTCCGTAGAAGTTTCAAGCCCTTTCAGCGCTACTCGTATATGCTGCTGCTGTTGTGCCGAAAAACTTTCTCAAATCTAGTTGAAAATTTCTGCACGCTGCAAGAGCAGCAAATAATTGTATATATATATATATATAGATAACTCGCGCGTGTTTTCGGGCTTTGTTTTCAATAAATTGTTTTAAAACTATACATTTAAAATAATTGAATATTTAGTTCTTTTTGATATTTAATCACTTGTTAAATGATTTTTATTTTCTTGCTTTAAGAAATATTAAACAAGTATTTTGGAAATTATTAGTAATAAATTTATAAAAACTAGACAATTGTTAAGTGCTAAATATTATTAAACACGAAAGTTATTGATAATTTGAAAATGGTTTCTTTCAATTTTAGTATGATATTTTTATCGGTATTGCTAGTTTTATTTATTGGCGAGACTCTGAGTTTGAAGTGTTTGAAATGCGGTCAATATAATGATGGTGTTGGGTCTATAACGCCCTGTATCCGAGCGAATCAGACTCGTTTGATTGATTGTCCATCACATAATCATCGTTATTGTATCGTAAGTTAATTTACGTACCTTTTAACATTTAAAACTATTTAAACTTACTACCTGTGAACGAAGAATACTTCGCAAAATTCACAGGTTACACTTCCAATTTCCGAGTGCCCTACTATATGAACATTGCTCTGCTGAGCCTATCACAGATCGTCTAAAATCCCTATAGTCTAAATATCCGACTCGACATGATAGCCCAATAGCCTACCAAAATCTTCATTCTGATTGTACATCACACATGTTTTTTAATTTGGAGATTTCAAAATTTACTGTAAACTTTTAGAGCTGTATTGAATTTGTTTATGAAATCCCCACCGTAGCCAGGCACCACCGTAGCAAACTGCCACGCAGACCCTTCCCACACCCGCCAGCTCGAATTATCCAAACCATGCAGAATCTCCACGATATCCTTGAATCAATCGCACTGTCCCTAAGACGATTCCTACGCCTATATTATAAAAAAAAAAACAAAAAGACAAAAAAATTAAAGAATAATAAAAATAAAATATTTAAAAAAATCATTAAATAAACAAAAAAAGACAAAAACAATCACTCTTCCACAACACCCTTATTTTCTATTTCAGGTCAAGTAACACCGACTTGCGCAGCCAAGCAAGGACATAAAAATACAAGACCACCAGCAAATTAGCTCACCCCAGTAAACCAAACTCCCTCATCAGTTTACCATGCTATGAGCAAGGTATTGCATGTTCCCTTGGCTGTAAAGCGAATGCTATAGCGTATATCTTATCTGCAAGCCATCAGCTTACCATAATTTCTAAAAGCAATCCACTCACCACCAGTTCCAGGCTGAAGAGGATGATAAATCCTAAAGCCTCCTTCAAATAAACTCACGAATCTCCCTAACTATACAATCCAAACAGGGACTGGAGTTTTTAGTTAGGCCCCTTCGCCTTTTTAAGATTTCTCCACTTCCTACGTAAAACAAAACCAAAAAGTTACTCTATTTTATACAACAAATAAGATCTAATATTAAATGTGTACAAGGCGATGGCAATATAAAACTTTTTGTTTACATAAGTACACGATATCGACGGACAGCAAATTATTTGTAAAAATTGGTATGCTCGACAACTTCCAGAGCTTTTATTGTTAAAGACCACTTTTCTATTAACATCACTGTAGAAACAATTTTGACCATCTTTAGAATGGTCCGATGCTTCTCAGAAAAAACCCCAATGCTAGTATTATACGAGATGAACTTTGATTGTTAAAGTTCCTTGCTTCATTGGTAAATACATGAATGGTTAATTTCAATTTGTTAAAGGTGTTACTTCGTCCAAATGCATAACACATAGCTGATACAATATATTATACCATATCTGTATACAACGAATAATTCAAAATATAAAATCGTAATATATTACAAACTTACATTCAAGCAAACTTACATTCAAGCAACGTTTAAATAGAAGATTAAAACAAAATTTATATAGACACTCGTAGCGTAACTGTTGAGTATCGGATTCGTAGTTCAATGCAATGAGACTTTACGCCCAAATTTGAAATAAGAAAAGGTGTTGATAACAGCCATAACTATGCTAGAAACACGTGTCCACCTTGCCTCAATTTTTACAACTAATTCTTATAATCTTCGTTTCATCACAATTTTCGAAATTAACATCTACATGTTTAAAAATTCGTCTTACCGCGTAAACGTAAATACTACTTACATTCTTCATTGAAATCTCGTATTAGTACGTACTCAAATACTGGTGATGAACAACATATGTTAAAGTGTTGAGCTTTTGTTGTTAAAGTCCCTTTTTCTATGAAGATCACACTAGAAACAAATTTGACCATCTTTAGAATGGTCCGATGCTTCTCAGAAAAATACCCCAATGCAAGTATTATACGAGGTGAACTTTGATTGTTAAAGTCCCTTACTTCATTGGTAATAACATTAATGGTTCATCTCAATTTGTTAAAGGTGTTAATTCGTCCAAAAGCATAACACATAGCTGATACAATATATTATACCATATGTGTATATATCGAATAATTCAAAATATTATATCTTAATATATGCAAACTTTCATACAAACAACGTTTAAATAGAAGATTTAAAAAAATTATTTGTATAGGCACTCGTAGCGTAACGGTTGAGTATCGGATTCGTAGTTCGTTGCAGTGAGACCCTACGCCTATATTTAGAATAAGAAAAGGTGTTGATAATAGCTATGACCTATGCTAGAAACATGTGTCCACCTTGCCTGAATGTGTACAACTAATTCTTATAATCTTCGTTTCATCACAATTTTCTAAATTAACACCTACTTGCTTAAAATTTCGTCTTATCGCGTGAAGGTAAATACTACTTACATTCTTCATTATTTACATCCCATAAATCCCAGAAAAATCCCATAAATAAATATATCCTCTTAGATCGATTAATAAAACTTCCTCTAAGCAAGCAAAGTATGGTAACATGCATGGTCCAATATTATAAGAAAATTGCAAACTCAATTTTGCTTAAATCATTTATTTACTATTACAACTGTATATAAATTTTCATATAGATGACTGATAGGTTATACAATAAATTGAGCTTTCTTACTTAGACGTTCACTGGTATTTACACCCGCGGTTCTAATTCAACACATTGGTTTCCATGTGTTGATAAATTACCGGTGATACACAGCATATCGTCGTTACTATACCACGAAAAATTTGTGAAGGTTGCCCTGTAGGAACCATGCATATTTTTTATAAAAGTATAGCATTTACTCAATAGATATCGCTGAGCAATATAAATACGTAAGACACATTAGTTTGTGACATTTTTGGTGTTTGATCACCGGTGATTCATACGGTACAGATGTGATCCACAATATATTGTTATAATAATATTAGTGCTTGGCGATCGTTTTATATTATGTTCTTACATTTTTTTCTAATTTAGTTTGTTTAGTTATTTGTGATAATGGCTCCAGACGAAAAAGAAAAATTAACACGATAGTTTAATGAGCTTGAATCCGAAGGTAAAAAAATTGAAAGCTATTGATATAAAACAAAAGTTAGTACTTCACCTAAAAATTTTGCGCTCTGAATTAAATCCGGACAGCGGAATATGAGTTTGGTAAGAGTAGATCGACAAGTCAAAACCAGACAGAAAAATTTATTCTCAAAAAAATGAAGAAGTGCCATTTTCGCCTTCTCAGTCGAAATACGAACCTAGAACATTGGATCAGAAAGCGAGTTTGAAGCAGAAACTGAAATTCTGTACCATGATTCCGATTCATTAGAGGCAAAATGAGAGCGTTACTCAAGCGCCCTTAACTTTATAAAATGAAGTAGATGGATCATTTCTAGAGCAGTCTATTTTTGTTAATGCGAGCTAAAAAAAGTGTTGCTAATAAGTTACGACTTGTAGCTATTTACAGATTTATTATTGATTCAAATATTATAAATTTCATTGTTTCGGAAACAAATAAAAGTTAAATTGGACTTATATTTATGTTCAAAAAATGGAAAAGGTTTTTACAATTTTGTTGTACATGGGACTAGCCAAGTTTCCAAAAATATCAAATTACTGGTCACATAAATTTCTACATCGACATAGTTACGTCCGTCATGTGATGTCAAGAAATAGATTACGATTAATCCATTTTGCTAATAATGAAACAACAATTCTAGGAAGCCGCCTTTTCAAAATTAAATCGCTTAGAAAAAGTAACACAAAAATTTAGAGAATTAAAAGTTCTCTAAATTTTTGGGGTTCAGGGGTCGGTTACATTCAGGGGTCGGTTACAATTTTGGTAATATATTCTAGGAAAAGCAACGAAATACGGCGTAAAATTGTATATAATGGATATACCTACGAAACTGAAATTTATAAAGGCACAAGTAATACAGTAATAGCAGGATGAAAAAGCAATACAGTTGTTTTGAGTTTGGTGAAAGATTATCTTGAAAGGGTACGGACTTTAGTAGCAGACAACTATATTTTCTCTTTGAATTGACAGATTTACTACTGAAAAGAAAAACTCATAATGTTGGCACATTACGAAAATATGTAAAAAGAGCACCAAAATTATTTTAAACGAGAAGAAAATGAAAAAAGGAGATATCAAGGGAAAATAAAGTAATGACAAAGTTACCGGTAATTGGAAAGATAAAAGATCGGTTAGGTTTATTAGTACAAGACACAAACTAAACATAGTCGACACAAAAAAAGAAAATCGCAAAGGTGAAATAATTTATAAACCTCAAGCTATTATGCTTTATAATAAGTTTAACATAGGTATTCACTTATTTGATCAATTAGCTTCTTACTTCAGTGTTCTTTGTCGATCAATAAAATCGTACCAATAGGAAATGCACAAAAAATTAAAAAGCTAGCACAGATGGGTAAGTTGGTTTCTACTTTTTGTCAGGAATGTCCAAACATTCCAGCATTATGTTGGGAATGTTTCCAAAAAAGACCATAAACAAATTCGTAGGCTTTCTGTTTCCATATACCAACAAGTTTTGTAATTTATGAAATGTAATACTGCACGATATCACCGGTAATACACTTGGTTCTCAAATATCCCAAGAAGTTTGTTCACCCGTGATACATATGGTACCACAAAGCAAAATCGTAGCAATAACATTGATAGGCAATGTGTTAAATTACTCCAATATTTGCCAGTATTTAATTTAGTTAAATACGGTAATTCAAAATACTGCTATCATCTAGCCAACAATGGTTAAAAGAAGCACTTTAACTTCTCGCTCTTGTTCAGGTATAATGTGGCTTGGTTTATATCATTTTATAAAGGGTTTCTTTCACACTTGTTAAAGCACTTTAAAGGGCTCCAACTTTGGATCGAAAAGAGCATCCAAGATTGATATGAACAAGGAGTTCATTATATAAAGAGCTTTCAAATAAGGTATGATTTGTAATTTTCGATGTGTTGTCAACGCTTTAATTTATTTAACAAATCTGCAACTTATTTTCTGGAAAACAGAGCCTGTAATTTGTTTTTGTACTTTAATGGCCCGTTTGTACCTTAAACAGGCAATTTAAAGTACAGAATTTAGAAAAAACGGTACATTATCCTAAATAACTGAAAAAATAAATTATTCCGATATTTCTTCACATTCTGACACGTTGAATAGATTAAATCAGTTTAAAGTAATAAAACTATTTCTTAAAAACTTGAGAGTAACACCTTTTATATTTGCATATAAAAGGTGCTTTTGCTTATCTTTAAAATGATACCCGTCCTCTAAAGTACTGGAAAGTTTACTTTATAGGCTCGATGAAAGGAAACTCGCCATTTACACCTCCACGTGGTAGAGATCAGACAACGCCACATAGGCGGCAACCAAACCAGTTCGCTGGGTTAGGGCACCCTCTTCTTCTTGAAATGAGAAATCATTTCGAAGGGCGGAAGAACTGCTTTAGCAATCAACGGCGTAGGATCAGGAAGGAAACGGAAAACTACCTGATTCAAGGATTTACGCCATCCCTCGTAAACTATAAGGAAATGTTCTCTAAAATAGAAACACCGCGAGGCAATCCGGTTAGCACCCGGTGCTGTTCTACGACCACGGTAGGTAGTGTGAAATATGCGACTGGCCATGAGACAGTGGACAACTGGTCTTCCCATGCGAAATATACGACCAGGAAAAAGCAAATTCGCCTTGCCATTTGGAAACTGCGCGGACTCAATCAGAAAGGAAAATTTTCAGGGGGAACTAAGCCGAGTCAAGATTGATCTAGCGAGTAGTACAGAAACCCATTGGCAGACCAGTGGCCATTTAAAATCCATCCTCGGAATACACAATGTATTATTCTGGTGGAGAAGCTACGAAGAGCCATGGTGTCGGTATAATGGTATCAAAAAAAATCAACAACTTTGTGCTGGGCTGTGAACCGATTAACGAACGAGCAATGTCTTTGAAGCTTAATACATAGCCCTCTGCCCTAAAAATCTTGGCACTATATGCTGCCACTCATTGTGCTAATGACGAAGAGATCGAGGAATTTCATCGAACTGTCAAAGTGGCAATAAATAAAAACCGAGCAAAGAAATCTTGATGTTAATGGGTGATTTCAATGCGATAATTGGTTTCATTGCCAACCATTATCATATTCTTCAAGGAGTGGGGAAGTTTGGGACAGGAGAATGCATCTAAAATGCGCTCGCAATTACCAATTCGATGTATGAGAATCACAAACGTAGATTATACACTTGGAGATCTCCTGATGGACACACGAGGAATCATATAGATTACATTTTGATTAAGCAGAGATAGAAATCCTCGGTAAAAACTTCGAAAATGTTGCCAGCTGCAGATTGTAGAATCGATCATCAACTGCTAATGTATGAGTTTACAGGAAAACATGAGAGAATCTGTAAGCAAAGGCAAATAAAAAGTCTGCTCAGGCTCAGCGATGACCGGGTTACAGTTTTTAACAATGACGTCAGTTGCAAATCCTCAGCTCGAAGAACTTGAAACAACAAGTTTTGAAACTATGTGGCTATATGGGTTGTGAAAAATTCTATAGTCATAACTGTTGAAAACACACCTCAAGAAGATGAAAATACTGTTAGACAGCTCTAGTTATCAACGAAAACAATAGATCTCATTCGAGAGCGAAGGAACATCAAATCCCGGGGTCTTGACCAATTATTAAATCGGGAGATACAATCTGCTACACACAGAAACAAAAATAAATATCTGATGAATGTTTGTATAGAAATTCAGAATTTCTCTGATACCAATAACTCCAAAGACCTATTCAAGAAGATACGTTCTATCGTATCTTCTGGAATAGACCCATTCGATATCCCATTCGTCAAAAAATTGGATAAAAAAATCTAGCACACATTGTGGTACAAGATTTGGAAAACAGGCTTAAGCCGGTCAAGTTCAGTATTGCTTGCCCTACATAAACAAGGGTCAGAAACCGTCTGCAAAAACTATCGTCTGATAGCCCTGATATCACATTCCAGCAAGAATATGTTGTACATTCTTAAAGCCTTCCTGCTACATCAAATAGCTGCAGAAAAAGCCGGATTTGTGAAAGGACGGTGTACCCAAGATCAAATTTTAAATCCGAGGCAGCTTACACATGATGCATTAGGAAAGGCATTAGGATAGCGAAGTAGTAATGTGGCGCACTTTAGAGAACTGGAACGGAGGAGTAAAGATTGGTGAAAAAAGATTTTCAAACCTTCGATTTGCGGATGATACTCTTCTAATAGCTAACAGAGCCGAAGAGCTTATAGAGACTCTTCAAAGACTGGAAGAAGTAAGCCGAAATTATGGGCTCAAAATAAATGGCAACAAGACAAAAATCATCATAGTAGGTCGAAGACAATCAGCCAAAAATGGGAATCTTTGAAGCCGTCGAAATTTGAGCTCCTTGCTGCATAAGTCCGGCTCTTGCAAATTGGAAATAAGACGGCGAATTTAAATTGCCCGTTCGGCCATGATAAAACTAACAAAAATTTGGAAAAATCGAAATATCACTAGGAAAACGTAGGCAAGCCTTGTACACGCCCTTGTATTTCCTGTTTTTTCATTCGTTTCAAAGACCTGCGAAATATGTTCAAACGACCGGAGAAGAATAGATGCGCTTGAAATGTGGATCTGGATGCTGCAAGTTCCCTGGACTGCTAAAGGAACAAATGTCTCCATCTTAAATGCGTTGAAACCCTTACAATGATGACATATGGACGAGTTTTGAAATTTTTTGGATACATCTCTCGATATGACATCATGGAAAAGCTTGTTGTTCACGGAAAATCGGAAGCGAAAGGAAACGGGGCCGATTCCCAACTAGGAGGACCGATATTATGTCGAAACTAACAGAAACAAGTTTCAAAGCAGTGCGTCAAGCGAACGATCGACAGATCTGGAAATTAACTGCTACAGAGGTTAGAAGATTGCTTAGAAGATTAGAATGTTAGAGGATTGCCCTATTTAACGTCAACATCCACCGCAGTCACCACATGTCGCTTTCGACGTTGGATGAAGAAGAGAAGACAATGATATCCAGCATGAGGCATTCAATTTTAAAAGTTTCGCTAGATATGATCTATAATATGTTATTAGTTCTCTGCAGCCACCTAGGACCTACGCTTGACAAGAGGTAAACTTGTAATTCACATTGTATAATTTACCTAGTTTTTACGTTAAAAAAACTGAGTAAGTGCACGACCTCTGATGTAAAAAACTAAAATATCTAAAACAAGTTATAGAATAGTTTATGATAACAGTTTATTTGTTGCTTCTATTTGTTGTGAAATTACAAAATCCGAAAATATTTATTTGCATTTGATTTAATTTTGACCTTGAGGAACAAAGTAATCTCATATTATAGTATCTTTTTTTTAACTATAATATCAAACTTATAAAATATAGAATTATGTGAATAGAGATTACATAAATATTTACTTATACAAATGGATACATACTCGTTTATGGGAAATTCTTCCTTGTGCCCCATGAAACTATTTGAAATATGGTATGTAAATTTTCAAATGGTAACATCACACCAGTTTTTGTGTTTGAATAATTTTTATATTATTCAAAATAAAAGTGACTCAACATGAAAAGAAAAACGAAAGGAAGTCCTAAATCCTACTACATTATGTACATATATTTTCATGTTCGTGGAACATAAAGAGAGCTCATAGAATCAGTTTTTTTTCACAAAAAATTACACTTTGATATTTTTGCAAGCTGTTTCATATGTAACTCGGCGAAAATTTATACCTGCGTTTTTTTTATTCAATTATTCACGTTAAGTATATACTATATTATGATTACGTAAATGCGTTTCAAAATATTTTTAGATCTACTGAGTGATTCAAAATTCAATTCATTAAAATTATGTTATGAAGCGTGTGCTTTATATTTTTGACAAACTATATTTAGGGTTTCTTACTTATTTATTTCATACTTTATAAATAACTACACCTATGTCTTTTTCTTTTTAAATGCCTACATTATCTATATTACAGTGAGTACAGACAGCTGTAAACGCTGGAATGAACTATACTACTTGATATTGTTAAACACATTACATATTATCTATAACGCCAAAAAATATTAAACGAATTCAATTCTTGGGGTTCTACTGTACATACTTGTGCGTATTTTAAATAATCATAAGTCAAAATAGCTAGTTTTATGTATTTTCCATTCTAGTGCAGCTCACGAACTGTACCATGGCCTGTAATACTCACCGCTTTTGAAACGCGTAGTAAATTTTTAGCAATTCTTAGCTATAGTGCGATTTTTGAAAAAAGACGATCGAAAGGAATGCGATTGGAATGTGATCCCTATTAGGGTTATCCAATTTCTATTAAGAAATTAATAAACAAATTTTAAATGGTAAAACGAAAACTAATGAATATTATTATTTAGTTCAATATTGTTTAATATTTGGATATGAAGTTTATTATGTGTTTCAATACAATTTGCATTAAATGTTATAAATTTTATAAACATGAACGAAATGTAATGAAAATAGGTTCCTTTCTAACGTAATGCATCTAATAACGCAAATAGTTAATATACATATTTTTTTATTGTAAATTATTGGTAAAAATAGCCCTTATTAATTATTTTATAATTTTTTTTGTAAGGTAGTGCAACCCCACTCTTTTACTTCAATCGACAACACGAAATGGAACATGCAAAGAAATGCACAAAATTCAGTAATAAAAAAAGATATTGCACCAAATTTACTAGATGTCATAAAATAGGCTCTATGGTTTCTCTCATATAAAAAGAATCAGTAGCGTTGCAGCTATTACTAAACATTTCTATTTTGCAATTTATTTTTTATATATTATTTAGTTTAAACTTCTTAATTTTTTAAAAGCTTCTAGTATATATTTTATATAATAAGATTACAATATATCACCTCGTGGAATAATTCTCATTCAGAACTATATGAACATATTATCTACTCGTTTAAAAGTAATTAACATAAGGTTTTATTTATATTTTAACTTCTAGTTTCTTTGTGATATTTAGTTTTATAAATATTTGAGACTTTTTATAATATGGATAGTGCGCGTGGTAAAAACATTTCTGGCGAAGCTAGAAAAGTAATTGCCAATGTTATTACTGTTTGTGATGAAGAGCACGGAAAAAAACTTTTTGTAAAATAGTTCATTAAGCGACTGGGAGAGCTGTTTTATATACTGGCA
>WYDF02014002.1:0-13507 GCA_009867245.2 Adranes taylori
CGTTCGGAATGGAAGGAGAAAGGGGAGGCCTACATCCAGCAGTGGATATTCAATGGCTGAATAAGAAGAAGAAGAAGTTGTACCTTTTAATGTATTTTATTTTCGCATATTTTGGACACCTGCTAATATGTGTATCACAGTTTCTGAATGTTCATTACATGCTCTACATAGGTCACTTTGGATATTTTGTTTCATTATAGCCTTATAGTACCACCTTGAGTTGAACACTCCATCTGCTCTATATTATGGAAATACTTGCCATGTAAACTTTTGGTTTTGTGTTCTTGTTCGAGGTGTTCTTTTCCTTTGCCTTTACTTATCTCTCAAGGGCTGTGCAGTAAAGATGATTTTAAGCTCAGCAAACTCTGGAATCAATGGAGCCACGGTTTTCTGGGCAGTTTTTAGCAGAAATGCGGAGTCGCCACTTTCTTCGTGTAACCTAACAATATTAATGAGTGAACCTCTATTACATTTTGTGTATGTTTTCTGTGTATAATAAATCCTACACCGCCTTCAGATGCATCCGTTTATCACATATAGTGGAAAGTGTGTCAAGATTTCAGAGTTGTTTGTTCTTCTCTTCTCCTTCTGATTTCACTTAATCCAACGATGTCCCATTTCACTTTTTCAAGTCCATCCTCGAGCTTGACTACTTTTTGGTCTAACAGAAGAGTTCTTACATTTATTGAGGCAATTTGCTGTTGTCGTCTTCAATGGTACCCTAAACTTTTCCGATGATTCTTAGCATCCTCTGCTATCGTTCCAATCTGACCGCTATTTTAATTAATGGAATTCAAGCCGCCGAAGACTAAGGGTCGTAGTTTATTTTGTGGAAGCATGTTTGGAGTTTGTTTAGCCGTAACAGTGCGGGTGGTATTCAGGAGAAAAAGGGATGATAGATTTGGGCAAGGAAAATGGGTTCGGAGAATGGTTTCCCATAAAGTATTGGGAAATAAACGAAGGCTCGCGTGGACAGAGGCGCGACTCTGAAGTAGATCTATTGGGTCCATAGAAGAGTATCTATCCTCTACCCGCTTAAAGTGAATAATTAGAGCTAATTCAATATAGCAAATAATTTATAAAAGAAGATTTGAAGTATGAAATTATAAACAATTTTATCCTTTTTAAAAATTTTATTATCCTTTAAAAACAGAAATGAGAAGACTCTATAAGAGCGCTGAATCTAACCGAAAACAAAAAGCGGAAAAGGATGAAGAAATCACGGGACTACCGAAATTGGATTCATTCCTCACTAAAGTTTCTGGAAAAGAAGCTGAAACAGCCACAGATGAAAATCATGAGCGATTAGATGAACAGTTTGCTGTCCCAAAGAGTGCATTCCCAAATCAAACTTTGATTCATTCAGGAAAAAACTTTACTGAAGAAGTTACAAATGTGGTAGCAGAATTTGATGTCTCTCTTAATAGCAGAAATGATATTGGGATATGTGGTGAGTTGACAAAAGACAATGTTGCATTTTGGATTGAGAAAGAACCTCAAATTTGCTGGCACTAAGAATGATTTCAAGGCTTCTAAACAAAATTTAAAAAGGAAACGCCGAGACATACAATCGAGAATGGGTAGTTTATTCATCAACTCAGGGTAATGTTTATTGCATCGTCTGTAAAGTATTCAAAATCTCAAACTTTATTCTAGCCACAAAAGGCTTAAGAGAGTGTAAAAATGCAGCTCACTTGATTAAAAGCCATGAGAATTCTTTGGAGCATAGAGATGTTTTTGATGACATATTTACTTAGAAGGAGCACAAAGTTAGTGTCCAATAAATTGGAACAAGAAATTATGAAAGAAAAAACTTACTGGTGTAAAGTCTTGGTACGAACTGTCACAGTGATTGTACATTAGCTGTGACAGTGATTGTACATTTGTACATTAGCTTTCAGAGGTTCGAATGAAACATTTGGATTGGAACGTAGCGAAAACTTTACTGGACTTTTGGAGTTAATTGTAAAATTCGATCCGCTTTAAATGGAGCACAATAAGAATTACGACAACTTTGGTTCGGGAAGAACATCGGGAAGAAAATCTTATCTTTCAACAGTTTCTGGTGACATTAGGCAATCTAAATATTTTGGTGTATCATTTGATTCTACCCCAGATATTTTTCAGAAGGATCCATTATGTTTAATCGCAGGGTACGTCGATCCAATTGCATTTGAACCAATTGAACGTTTCTTACGTTTTGTCGAAATTGAGAATCACAACAGAGAATATTTAGCTGATACGACTGTTGAATTTTGATGATTGTAGGAAACAGTCCTATAATAATGCAATGCATATGGCAGGAAAATGTAAAGGCACGAAGGCAAAGATTCTGGAGAACAACGATAAGACTACTTTTTTAGCATGCGGTTAATCTAGTTGGACATTCAGGGGCAAAATATTGCATTGATTCAATAAACTATTTTCAATTATTTCAGAAAATCTATAATTACTTTCATCTCCACCAAAAAATGTAGTGTACTTGAAAAATTTGCCAATCAAACTGTGAAAACCTTGATGGAGTCAAAAATAAGATGGAGTACTCGAGCAGGTGCAGTCAAAGTAATTTATATTTATTATGGAAATCTTTTAGACGCCCTTAGTGAAATTATCGAAGGTGAAAATTTTGACGCAAATTCGAGAGCAATTGCTGAAATTTGTTTGCAAAACTCGAATAATTTCAATTTGCTTTGTTTACAGTTTTTTTGGGACAAAATTTTGGAGAGTATATATGCTGTCCCGAGAAATGTACAACACTGAAAGATCTTACTAGATACTTGCTCAACTTTATACTCATTCCTGCTGAATTTATTGTTTCTTTGAAAGAACCAAATTGACGTAGTTGAAGAAGAGGCTAAAAAGCTTTTTCCATAAATAGCAGATTACATCATAAAGATGTAACGAATGAAGAAACAACGATTTCTAGATGAGCCTCAGATAAATAATGATGCAATGTCGACTGCCCAAGATCATTTGAATAATAATAATTTTCACCATATTCTTGAAAACATTGATTCAAATTTGAAAGAACGTGTTAATTCTTACGTTGGAATTTATAAAAGATTTGGATTTTTAATCAATTTTAAGACATTTTAAAATTGACATTTTAACATTTTAAGATGATTAAAGATAAAAACATGGAGATGGCTTTTCCAAATGTTGAAAAAAATTTGAGATTTTTTCATGTTTGATGATAACCAACTGCATTGGAGAAGGAATGTTTTCGAAATTTATCCCCCCGATTGATCTCCTTGTGCACGATGGAGAGGAGTGTCATAGACTTACGACAGATCAAGTGACCACCAGAAACAAGTCACTTACAAACTGGCAGAACAAATGGACACTTTCTGAGCGTGGTAGATGGACAAACATCCTACTACCGGAAATAAAACCATGGGTTTCAAGAAGCCATGGCGAGATAAATTTGTTTGTTTGCAGCTCCTAGAAGGAGGAGAGCATGGATCTAGAATGGAAGCTCCAAAGGAAAATAAACTCCTCTAACATAATTTAAGTCATGTTAGAATCACTAGACAAATATCAGCTAATCTCCAACATCAAACATCATGGCGGACATAATGATAACGAAGTAGGAAATTGATCTAAGAAGAAGAAAAATTTAAATGAATCCTAAGTAGCTAAACTGAAGGAGGTCGAACTGAAGGATTCTAAACGGACTGAAGCAGTTAAAGTGAAGGATTCGGGCTCAAGATAAATAGGAGGGCAGGTGGTTTGAACCCCTAATCCACCTATTAATTGGGATGGGACTGGGTAATAGGATGAAATACCTAAACGGAGACTGCCATGAGTAAATGTGTAAACGGGGCCGTGGGTCGCATGGGTCACTTGCCTTGAGCATGCTCATCCTACACCCACAAATAAAAGATAATGAATAATTTGGCCTTATCTTCCTGCAATATTGACAAATTAAAACTTTCACTTAGATTCACTGATTAATCAATTTGCTTAGGAGAAATGTAGGAAAAAATTGAGAAAATACTAATTTTTACAGTTTTGAATTTTTATTTAAATAATTTTTCATTAGATAGTTAATATTTAGCATTCAAGTAAAAATCTCTTATATATATTTCTGTTTTTTATGAACTTGATCAGGCTTTATCAAACGCATCTTGAGAATGGCTAGAATAAAAATGTTTTCTCCGATTTTTCAAAAAGGGCAGCCTTAAAAACTTGGTCATCCTAAGGCCTCCAAAAGTATATATCCGGCCCTGACTTAACACTTTCAATTGTTGTTTCTTTTGTTGCTTCCGCAGTGGAGTCGAATTGAAATTACTTGTAATTAAGAATATCACTTTTAGTGCCATACTTGACAGTTATTTGTTATTACTAATGGCATGGTTTTCATAAATTATCAAAATATCTCAAATTGAACACTTATTCCTTAAGAGGGAGTACTAATTGTTTCCAATGGAATTAGAATTAGAAATGCTAACCAATAATGGTTGAATAATATCATTCTGTCAAATTGAAAATCACCTGTACCTATCCATTTTTTTCACAACATTCAAAATATTTTTTATAGCTATTGCTATTTCTAAGATAAGAACACTGAAATGTAGAGCTAGACGATTCGTTAAATGTCACTTTGCCGATTATCAAATTTACAACAAAACGTCATACAGGTGCAATCCATTTGATTCTTAGAACTCAACAACAGGTTGATTAGATTTCCTGACTACAACAATTTGTAATATTACTAGACTTTTTAAGATCTTTGTTTTTAACAAACAAAAAGATAATCTAAAGGTCGAAATACACATGTAAGAAATTATAGAATGTAACTACGTTTCATTTCAATATTTTTAAATAATTATGTATTTAATAGGGGGATGGGGGGAAGTATTCAACGCTAAATAATGAAAGATTTTTTTGGAAATTTCTTTTACATAAATACTTTCTATTTTTGTGTTTTGTATACTTAAATTGTTAGTCATAAGTTATTTTCATCAAGGTTATCTTATGGTATTACGAGTTTCTCTAGTCAAGTGTAGTAGTACATTAGACTATAGTTTACAATATATATATTTTTTTGATACATGTTTTGACTTTTGGGGCCGAAAGTCGACGGAGGAGGGGGGGGGGGAGCGTATGTAACGCGAAAAAAACTATCAGACGTATTCATTTCTTGGAATTCAAAGGTAAAGATCTTTATCTACTTTAAATAGATAATCTAAGTAAATCACGATTTAATAGACACACGCAAAATAATTGTAGCACACGACTTGCATCTTGTAGGCATCCGGGGGGAGAAAACTTACCGCGGCGAAAAAGAAATTAGTAGCGAAGAAGAAAAGGAAGTAAATATTTAAGTGAAGCAATATTATGCTCCTGTATGTTAGAGGAAGATAATTGAAAAAGTACTTTATATGATAGACTTTTTATGAGTAAATGTAAGATGCAGTAAACTTCTCGAAGTTTTCGCCCGTGAGGAAATGACACAGATAATAGTCAAACTCCGGCTCAGACTAAGACAGAATTTTACTAGAAACTGTTAAGCACAGTCTCTAAGTTCAATTTAAAAATACACGATTTATTTGATTAATTATTTTGTGAGAGCTATGACAGATATACCGATGTGAGTAATTACTGCTTTTGATTTTATTCTTAATAAATAATTTGATTTCAATGTAACTAATTTTCCATTTCTAACCAACCTAACAAATAATTAACTTAGATTCAGATGTTGATTACTTGTTTTTATATTTATCTTTGTATTGAAAATTAATCGATGGCGTCTTGATGGCGTATTATCGTATATCGATGGCATATTAACCTTTATGAAAGTTTAACAAATCAGAATCGCTCTATATTTTACTATGTTTTCAGTTAACCCATTTTGTATTCATTCCTCTCAGATTTACATTGTAAATTAAATGTTACTTGAACGATATTTTATTTATTTCCGTCTGGAAGGAGAACTCCCTTGCATTAGAATTAACATTTATGTAATTTAAATAAACATTATGTGTTTTATTATTTACTGCAATTCGTCAACCCCTTATAATTGTATTTGCATGTAAAAATAAATTAGTAAACAATAGAGTATTTTAAAATCTTGATGCGTTTTATTTGATTCATGTTTGAATAATTCATGGGCCTTATTTGCTTTATTAGAGTCGAATCTTTGGCTTTAATTAGGCTCGGTACCATAAGTTATTGAGAAATTATAATTATGTTAGTATAGAACATTTAATAAAATTAAATAATTAATTTATCAACTCCCTAACTTATAATTTACTTTCATGATTCCGGTTGGATTGAGAGTGTTTTAACTGGAAGAAGAATTTATTTATCCATTTGGGGTTTACACAATTTCATGTCACAAAAATAAACGTAACAATAGTTCAGCAGGAAATATGCAAAGGAAATATATTGTAAATTGTGTTTTAAAAATATGAAGGCAGCTAAATAGATAAAGTAATTAGGAAAAAGTGCGTTTGATAAAGTAGTTAGGAAAATAATGGAAGAAGCGAGTATAGATAGGAATTTACATAATTTATATAATAAGATAAAGAGGATATATGAATGAGCTAAGGTGTGAGCAAGAGTAAAAGATAGAGTGTCACGGTGGTTTGAAGTAGAAGAAGAAGTCAAGCAGGCATGCCCAATAAGTGGAAGTTTATTTAACATTAATTTGTCGCTTTGGAGGGAGTATTAAGGAATTGGAGAAAGAACATGAAAGACATAAAGAACCAGGAAATAAAGGAGAAAATAAGAAGTAGTGGATTCAATAAAAAGGTATAAGTACATAAGAGTCGTCGAAGGAGGAATGTCTGGATATTTAGTGTTTGATTTATATATGGTGGATAAGAGGTCGACTTGTTAGATTTAGACAAGACAAGGGAAACAGGTACTCGATGGATGAAGACATGAGAAATTGTAGATTTGCGGATTGAAAGAATCTTATTAAGGGAAAAGATTTTAACAAAAATAAAAGAATAAAAAAGATTAAAAAACGGTCGACTATTATTTAGTTTTTATTTGGAAGCTCATTTCTCTTTGATTTTCGTATAGTCAAATTTCTTAGAGGCTAGAGGTTATTCTCTATAAAAGCTATATGAAAATATTATTTTAAATTAAATTATACGAAGTTAATTTAACATAAATCTAGTCTTCAAGAGATGAAGGCATTACATGACAAAGAACGCCATATTGGTTTTGACACCTGCCGTCCAACACATGACGTGTTTCAAAATTTGAAGCAAAAAGAAGAATTAGTTTGGTTTTTACAGCCGTCGCAAGCAAACAACTTTTGTGTTGCGTGAAAAATGGAAAAGTCAAATATCGTTCGGTGATTAAGTTCCTTCATAAGAAAGGAAAAAACAATGCAGAAATCAAAGCAACAGTAAAATTTTGGAAAACTGAATTTGTTCGTGGTCGTACGACTGTTTTTGATGCTGACCACCTATGGCCCTCAAATATTGTTACTACACCAGAAATCATAAACAAAATTTATGATATGATTATGGCAAACTTCGGAATCAAAATCCGGGAGCTTGCAGAGGCTGCGAACATATCAACTGATTGTGTACACGCCATCATACACAAACATTTGGTTTTGTAAAATCTATCCGCGCGATGGGTGCCGTGTTTACTCACTATCGACTAAAAACCCACACGTGTGACGGATTCGGAGAAGCTTTTGGCGAAGATAAAACGTGATCCGAAGGTTTTTTTTTGTCGATACGTCACTGTCGATGAGACCTGGATGCATTACGAAGGAACAGTCACAGCAGAGGAGAAAAAGTGACGGCGAACGCCGACCGAAGAAGGCAAAAGACAAAGACGATCTGCCGGTATTTTTTGGGATGCGAAAGCCATTATTCTTATTGATTACTTGGCGAAGGGTAAAACCATAACTAGCGATTACTGCGCAGCATTATTGGTCCGTTCCAAAGCCAGTTCTCTTCTCCGCAAAAAAGTTCTCTTCCATCATGACAACGCATCTGCTCACATAGCGGCCATCGTGCAAGCAAAATTGAACCAATTAGGCTACGAATTTATTGACCACCTACTGTAATCAACAGATCTAGCGCCTTGCTATTTCTTCCTGTTCCCAAACCTAAATAAATGGCTCGGAGGATGCCGTTTTGCAACAAGCGATGAAGTGATGACCGAAACTTCCCACACTATTTTGAAAAGCTCGAGCAAAATTACTTTTAGGAAGAGATGAAAAAATGTGGAAAGTTGTCTTGAAAAGTGCATTGCCTTTAAAGGGGACTATGTTGAAAAATATATGATAAAAAAACTAATTTCGTGGTTTTCTTACTTAGGCTAGATTTCCGTCAAACCACCTTCGTAACTTACTATTAATATATAAAATATAGCCTGTCATATAGGGGGAGTAATTATTAAAGAACGACAAATGTAATATCATATGGAATTGAAACGAATATCTTGAAAGAATTTGGATGACGCAATGAAATGATCAACCAAATCATAAAATTGTATTTTATTAGTTTCTATGCGATTTTTTGCAAAGCCATTTTCCACAGCCAATTAGCTATAGATGAAAAGGTTAGATGAATTATTTATCTCCTTTAATATGCATAAAAAGGTTAAACAGGCTGCGAGCATCTGCTTTACTTGATCTATTTAACATGATTTAGAAGACGGGAAGCATGCCTTTGGATTGGCTAAAATTCATGTACATAACATATCTGGATAAAAATGATGTACGCATTATGGCAAACTTATATTGCATCAAGCAGCTGCAGTTCGCGTAGAACATGATGCAACAGATTAGATACAAATATCAGAGGTGTAAGACAGAGTCGTGTGCTTTCTCCTTTATTGTTTAATTTATATTTGGAAAATATGATCAATGAAGCTCCTGATCAGATTGATTCTAGAGTAATCGTAAACAGATTAGATATGCTGATGAAGCCGTATTGATAGCAACAGGGTTGAAGGATCTACAGATATTATTAGGCACAGTTATATCACATAGCAAGGTTATGGGAATCGAACTCAATATGGTTGTTATTCACCAAAAATTCAATCAGTATCAATATGTCATTAATGGTTGGCAATGAAGTTGTAGAGATGGTACAATAATTTAAATATTCGAGATGTTAAGTCCTGTGAGAACTGTCAAGAAATCAGATGCAAAGTAGAACAAGCACGAAGTGTATTTCTAAAAATGAAAAAAGTATTCAGATCACGTGACCTGAAATTAACACTCCAGTTAACACTTCGGTTAAGATTGCTACGTTGTTATGTATTTAATATTATTTTATACGGCATGAAAGCAAGGACACTAACAGATGTTATATGGAAAAAAATTGAAGCCTTTTAAATGTGGGCTTATAGATGAATGCTAAATTTTTCCTGAATAGAGTGGAAACGCAACATAGACGTTTTAGCTCAAATGGGAAAAGAAGTCGAGGTAATCAGTACCATAAAAAGGCGGAAATTAGAGTATTTTTGGACATGGAATGCGCAACGAAAAATATAGTTTGTTACATATCATTATTCAAGGAAAAATTGAGGGTCGCCGTAGCCAAGGCAGACGAAAGACCTTACGACATTGGTATGATTTCGCACTGCCGTAAATAAAGTAAAATTGGTAATTCTAGTCGCCATCATTTTGGGAGGACATGCTACATGAAGAAAAAGTAGCTATAGTAAAAAATAATATTAGTAAATAATTATCTCTTTCGCTTATGCACTTTCCTGTATAAATTGCTCCAGTGTAGGATTAGCTACGTAGCAAATGTTAACAAATGCTACGGGCCTCGCGCCTCAAATCTATCAAATAAGATAACTATGGTACACCGCCCATCGTATGGAAAGACATAGTAGTTACTCTAAAAGAGAGCGTTAGCTAAGCCATATTCATTATATATTACAGTGGAGTCTTTACAACTGCGGCCACACTGTGGAATATGCGATGTATTGAAGTAGAAAACTGTAAGATTATAATCTTAGTATGAAACCCAGTTGTAAATGACAGCTTCTTACAATACGTCAATTTTGAAATGTGGTATGATCATATCAATCCAATGTTCTGTGAATGAGTTAATTCGCTAGCGACTGCGACGAGTCTGAAATTCCTGGGATCAAAGTTATAGAACACACGGCGGTAGACGAGCCCCTCCACAACTTTTTTGTTTGAAATGGTGGTGACTCAAAGTAAGAGAACGAAAAAGTTAGAGAGACTCCATTGTATGTTGCACCCACAATACGTACTTGGGAATCCCCTAATATTGTCTTCGAGCTGTGTGCATAACCTGACTATATGGAAGCGTTTTCAATTTAATTACCAATAAGAACGTAATTAATAGATATTTAATTTTATAAGTTTACTATTACAGTCGATCGTTCCTTCCACATTATATTTATTTTATTTTTCTTTTGAAACGAGGAATCTAGAGTTTTTTTTTGTTTGCGCAGTCTTTTTTACATTGTATTGCAGTTTTACAGTTCTTACGATTCTTTTGTGTTACTGTTTTTTGCCGATCGCTAATACAATTTTAATATATAATACTACTGTTTTACGACGTGTACTGCAGAATAGTGTACATGAGCACCCATTTTCTTTGATTTAATTAAAAGCCTGAATTCATTTTTATCTACTTCCTATCGATGTAGTCTTTTAACGAAAGCATTACAAAATATTAGTTTAAAAATTTCAATTGTGACGTAGTCTTATATATACATATGCTACATATACCAAGGAAGGACTGACATAGAAGTGAAGAGGAGAAAATGGAGGTGGATAGGTCACACACTGCGACGTAGCACATCACATATTCCAAGACAAGCCACAGGGGGCCAGAAGACGAGGACGCCCAAGGAGGACCTGGAGGAGAACAGTCGAATCAGAAGTGACCAACATCGGGATGTCCTGGGCGCAGATGAAACCAATTGCTGAAAATCGAGTTCGGTGGAGATCTCTTATGGAAGCCCTATGCCCCACCTAGGAGCGAATAGGACCTAACTAACATATACATATGCTAACGGAACTCCCACTCGCGACGGACGCTGCTAATGTGGAGCTTTACCGTTTGCACAATAACGGCGCAAATAGATATTAGAATAATTCGGTCTTCAGGAATCTTCTCGGGCGCCAGTTCCGTTTAAGGTGAGACCGCACTTCGAACTAATGTTGTTGTTCCGGTCCCCAGAGGCTTTCTGAGGGCTCGAATATACTCAGTGGAAAGTTAACCAGGTTTCAATAATATGCAAAATATTATGTACGCGTAAAAGGTGAGGGTGTACTAGAATTACTAGGTCCACAAACAGATCAAATATAATTTATTCTTTTAAGATACAAGCAGTTCAATTTACCACAATTTTGGCATAAAACTAGCCATAAGTTTTGAAACACCTGGTATAGACCTACCAAGTCTTAGATTGAAAGTTATGACAAATACGTAGAATCGAATTATCAACTAAAAAGTATAGCATTCTATTTAAGAAGATGTATTTTGTGTTCAGCCTGTAGTTATGGAACAGCCTGTATTCATGAAAATATTTTTCGTTTGTGTAGCTTAAAGCCCTAGACACTTCTGCTTTGGATTTTTTTCACGATATAATATGATAAAGGAGCAATTGGACTTGGACACACTATTGGGGCATCTTGTATGTAATTAAATTATTATGAAACGCAAAATGTTGTACTGAACTCGCCTCGGTTTAGATATATAAATAATTATGTAACGTATGTACTCACCTTGGGTGAAATGAAAAGAATCACTATTTCACCAGTGCTCATGTCGCGTCAAAGAGCCGATTTTATCGTGATAAATGTATAACGATTCAAAGCAGACTGAACTCTTTATGAGTCATAATGACCCGAGGTGAGTAACAAACGGTTAAAATGAGTTAAGGAACAGAATGGTACAAGAACGCCTGAATAACCTCACTTTAAGGCACATAGAAAATGATTTACTTGGAAATATTTATTTGACTAGCGTCATCTCTAAATTTGCCTACATTAAATCACGAAAGGTTTTTTTGTAAATGTGCTGCTTTATTTTATATATTAAACTTTAATACCTAAAGCAAACCAAGAGCCTCTTGTTTACATTTCCTACAGGTTCCGCTCTGTCTTAATCCGGCACTGATTGCTTCACAATTTCTTTTTATTGTGGTTAATTCTTTCCTCTGTCCTATAACATATAAAAATCTATGGAATCTTGGAATAATATTCTCTATTTATCGCATGCTATGGAAGTCTGCAAGGGAGGATAATAATAATTAATAATAATAATTAACCTTTATTGGCATACAATCCTCTATACTCGTATAATAACAATAAATTATAAAAATAAATTATAAAATAAAACATTCTTCTTAAACCTATCACACTCAAATTACAAAATGAACATTAAACAGAAAAAAACCACAACAAAAACTAATAAAAAACATTTTCCCCCCACTTTTTCTTCCCCTTAGTTCTCCCTTATCTTTCCTATTTCAACCCTTATTTATTTTCCTAGATCCCTAAACCTTTTCCCTCAATCCCCTTTCTTCATCTTTCCATTGAATGCCACTTTCCCTTTAACTCCCTCTACCTAATCCCACCGGGATGAAATGACCTGATATGCTGCTTCTTTTACTTCCTTTCTATCCCCCTTATCTTCTCCGCTATTTTTCCCATTATTTTCTTCCCTTTACCACTCTGCCCAAACACCCCCTCCAATTCCTTGCTTCCTACCTCCACACATCCTACATTTTCTTACACTCTCTCTCATCCAATATCTATTCCCTCTCTTCATACTCCCACACCTGAACCTTGCTATCATTTTTTTCACTTCCATACTCATATCAGACTCTAGATAACTTGGCATCGCTCCTTCTACTTCTATTTCCTTATACCTTGCATATATCGCGATCCTCTTATTTTCTCCTTTCTCTCATGCATTTCCACATCGTTCATTTTTCTCTCTACTTACATTTCCCATGCGCCTCTATTCATCATCCTATCATACCATTCTCCCATCGACCACCCGCATCTCTCAAACACTCCCTTTCGCTCCATCACCCATCTATTCCTTTTTTTCTCCTCTTTCCACCTCCTCCAACGCAAATATATATACCTTCCTCACAATTCTTTCCGACTCTCCTTGCATCACCTTCCCTTCGTATTTTGCCATCTTCTTTACCGCTTTTACCCAGCTCCTGCAAGACGATCTCCACCTGTCTCGACCTATCCACTCCCACAATCCTCTTTAAATATTTCCCGATCCTTCTTTCAATCTCTTCTCTCTCCCTTACCGCCCATACCTCTGTCCCATAGATTACATTACTTTCTACACATGTATCCAATATTCTTAACCTCATTTTCACAGATTCCCAGAAATTCTTCTTCCATACCTTCCATAACCTTTCTGCTGCTCCTCCTGCCTTCTTCACTATCATCTTTACGTGCTCCATTACACTCCCCATCCTACTCATCATATAATCTAAATGCTTCCACTTATTCACGCACTCGATTATCCTACCATTCATTTCAAACACATCCTTCTTACTTTCTCTCCCT
>WYDF02014013.1:0-13507 GCA_009867245.2 Adranes taylori
TAGATAGATAGATAGATAGATAGATAGATAGATAGATAGATAGATAGATAGATAGATAGATAGATAGATACAACCTTTACTGGCATAAAATAATAACAATAAGGCAAACAACTGTAAAGATAACCAATAATAAAATAATACCAAAACTTAATAATAACTCTTACTTCATAAAATTTTCATTCCTTTAATATTGCATAATCTACAATCTCCATCCTGGGGGAAGGTACGGATACAGCTTCCTTTATCCTCTATAGCTTCCTTTATCCTATATCCCTGCCCACCTCCATCTCCTCTAATATACCCCTCGTCCTAGTGACTACTTTTCTCACTCCCATATTCACTTCCTTCTCTCAAGCCTCTCCTCAGTAACGGAGGAGGGCGGCTCCGTTACTGCGGTATGTAGCAAACAGTTACTTGAATAAATGTAAAAAGATTTTAGATTAGTTACTCGCTTGCTACTAAAGGGGAATTACTAATAAAACCTAGATCAATCCATTTTTCGTCTTCTCTACCACATATCCTACATTTTCTCCGTCGCTCATGCCTCCAATGCATCTAAACATCTAAACCTTGCAAACAATCTTTCCTCCCCCATATCCAAACCCGATCTCAAATACTCAGTTATCCCTTCCTCATTCCGTATCCATATACATACTTACTATTATACCGACTAGCACCTAACCTCCCATCCAGCTCCTATCGTTCTACATCCTTCATCCTTTCAGTTACCTCATTCTCCGCTTCCTTACCTTCCATCATCTTCTCCAACCATTTATTCGTCGACCATCAAATCCTCTTATTTACATTTATTCTACTCCTTATCCATTCATTCGCCCCTATATCAATTCCCTTCTTCATCATTGCTTCTATATACACCTCCTTCGCTAACCTACTCCCTTCAACATTCAATACCTTCCTCTCAAAATTAACCATCTTTCTCATTCCATTTATCCAACACTTATATTTTCCTACTTCCTAAAGAACTAGATCACTCAGCGTATTCCTATCTAATCCCAGCATCCTTCCCAAACATCCAACCTTTATCCTTTTCAACTCTCTCCCTATCATTACCATTTCTTCCACCGCCCACACCTCCACTCCATACATCATAAAGTTATTCACACATACTTCCATTATCCTAATTCTCATTGGCACAGATTCACCAAACTTTATTTCTCATATCAATATCATTCTTGCTATAGCCACCCTTGCTTTCTTAGCAATTATTATGTAATGTTCATTATTCAATCCATTTTGCACCAAAATGACACCTAATCACTTATAATACTTTAGTTGCTCTACGCATATCCCCCCTATTTTAAATACATCCTTGCTAGATTCTTCCCTCCTTTCTAACATACCATAACTTTAGTTTTCTCTACATTCATTTCCAAACCCCTTTATCTAAATGCCTCTTCACCGTCTCAATTATTTAATTCCTCTCATCCCTTCTATTCGACATATAAATCCAATAGGTCCGATAGGAGAGTAAACAAGCTGGCGCTTAAAGGACATCCCTGCCTTAAACTTCTTTTTCTCTCACACCATCCTGATACATTCCCATTCACTTAGTTGAGTGTTTACAAGCAATAAATAATATTTATGAAGCATCGTCATGTCTAAATTTTGCGAATGTACCCTGTATATGTACTTATTTTGGCAATAGATTCATAGATTTATTTCGTAAATAACATTAAAAATTCATTTTACTGATGCAGCGATTTATAGAAATACTTTAAAAATTATTGGTACATCAATAGAAACTTGAAGTTGAAGTCATAGTAAAGTTTTCAATTCATTTCAAAATCTTTAGCTTCCAAATTTAATTAGAAGGCATCCGTTTGCACGTGATCTGGTTACTCATCCTCAGATCTTTAATTTACATTGATATACAATTATCAATATATTTATTATGTCAGTTGATTTATTTTTTTATTATTATATTTATTTTACTATATTTATGTTCCAATAATAATTGTTCAAACAAGCATCATGAATTTTCAGTTATTTCTCATACTACGATTAACTAAAATAAAACTGTCTATGTGTCGCGACACTTGGGGTAACCTAATTGGGGATTTAGATGGTGTCTTGGAAAGATGAAGAGTGTACTTTAATGAGCTACTGAATGCTAATATAAACATCCAAGACACTCAACCTATCGAGATGGAGAACGTCACACACAGGAATGGGTTAGAGTCTACTCAGCACGAGGTAGAAGAGGCCATAAAGAAAATGACCAATCATCGCGCCGCAGAAGACAGGGCCCTGGCAGACGTGTTCAAGTATGAAGGAGCGATTCAACGATGAAATGCACAACCTTATTAAAAACATTTGGTGCAGAGAGAAAATCCCAGAGGAATGGAATATGTTAGTTATTGTACGTCTACATAAAAAAGGCCATAAGTCGCATTACGGAAACTATAAGAGGGATATCGTTGCTCAACGTAGGATACCAGATCATCGCTAAAGCCATCAACGACAGATTAAAGGCTTACACAGAAGCTTCTATCGCTGAGTCGCCTTCGCTGGCGACATTGCTATGTTAGCCACACACACCAGACACCTAAACGAGAACGTATAAAACCTCGAGAACGAATGTAAGAAAATGAGACTACATGTCAACAACGAAAAGACAAAATATATTACAAACACTTGGAACTCAATCCGATTGCGGAACACAGACAAATTCACTGGTTATCAAAGAGTCGATGCATTTAAATATTTAGGAGGCATCCTAACACACGACAACAAAATCAAAGCAAGAGTAGCGGCCGGGAACCGGTGCTTCTTTAGCTTCCAGAAGCTACTTAAGTCTTCCCTTGTCTCTAAAAAATTTAACATTTTGGTGTATAGGATCATTATCAAGCCAGTGGTCTTGCATGGTTCAGAAACCTGCACTGTCAGGACAAAAGAGGACAACTCCTTCGCAAGATTTTTGATACTGTACACGAGAACAATGAGTGACAAATAAGAACCAATAATGAACTGGAAGACCTCAATAATGCTCCATCGATCATGTCAGACATCAAGGAAAGAAGACTATGTTCGATAGACCACGCCCAGAGAATAGGAGATCAATGGGTACCAAAATAAAAGTTCTAAACTCAAGATCTTTAGGAAGAAGATCCGTGGGCCGACCTAAACTTCGATGGCTTAGGGGAGGACCTTGGCATACTCGGAGCCCGAAACTGGAGACAGTTGGCTACTTGGAGAGACGACTGGCGAGAATCTATAGTAGACAAGGCCCGGGTTCTTAATGGACTGTAGCGCCACCACAGTAAATTGTGCTTACTTAATTCTGTTTTAGTCCATTATTTATACTTATTTTCCTTTATTGCATTTTTAACACTTAATTCAAACATTCTATTTGTAATGTAACGCCAATCAACGTTCCGGCCACCGTGTACTGTACAGAGGACAGGAGCTTTCATAAGTTTCTGTAGGAACCACGGTGTCTGGAACATTTCGAGTCGCCGTGCCCTATCTAGTGGACTTAGCTATTATAAATAGCAACAGATACAGCATCATTAGTTTAAAAGAGGTACAAAAATGTTAACAAAAAATTATATAGTGAGGTTACGTTTTAGCTTCTAAACAGTTTTACATTTATTAGTAGTTCTGTACGTGAATGTTTGATTTTCAATTGTTAATTTTGTTTTTCCTCAAAATCCCACGAAAAAATAAATATTCTCTAAAAAAAATTACATTATGGTGCTGAATCAGAGCTCTCTGTTTTTGGGAGAAGATGATTACAAGAAATTACCGAATAACTGATTGTAAGTATTACATTTTTTTACAGTATTACATTTTTTTACATTACATTTTTTTTAGTTGCCATCAGTTCAATACACTTTTTATAAATTGTGCCCAAATTTTATTTTAGATCTGGACGAATCAGCAAATATTTTAATGATTTTAATGAGGGATTGTTTGATAATATTACGATTGGTCTGGAACCACATAAAGAAACATTGGAAAGACCTACAGACATTCCCAAATCACCTGACGAACACAACAAAGAGCAAGTTGATTCCTCTTGTCCCACGACACTTGTTAAGCCAAAAAATGACAGATAAATCTCGTGCAAATGGTGCAAAGGTCATTATGTTATGATCAACCATAAATTTACCCTATCCCGTAAATTTATTTGTTATTGCATTCCAGATTGTTTACTACAAAATGCAGTGGAACACACAAATCGGTATGCTGTGAGTAATAACATTGCCAATTTCCCACCCACTAATGTGAACGAATTGAAAATATTCATAGGAAATCACATTCCCATGGGAAACCTGGGCTGCTGTGGCAAACCTAGAAATCCAAGGTTCCATTTTTGTCTTGTAATATAACATGTTACTCCAAATAAATTAATTAAATAAATTGCGACACGACGGCACGGGGAAAACCAGTGCATAACATAAAACATAAATATAATTGAAATATTTAATCGCGCTTTCGTATTACGCATTAAATAAAGACGCAATAATAACAGCGGAGAGATGGATATATGATTATTGTTCGTTGCTGGCTCACTCATACACACATTAGCAGTGTCTAATAACTGTGGTAGGGAACGCGTGTAGCGTTTGCCGTCCATCCGTGGATAGGAAATACTGTGTTGACAACATCGTCCACTAGTAATAGTAATTGATATATACATATTGGTTTGTCATCGTGCTGGACTGCTGTGGCTTCACCGAAATAAACGAGGACCGTATGTGGGTAATAATTAACTAGTGAATGGCTACACAGAGACTCGTAGAACAGAACAATTTCATGAACTCGAAGCTCCAGCGACAGCAGCTGCCATAGCCGACGACCAGCCAAGCCGATATGTATGCAGCAGCGACAACCAGCGACCACCGCCGGATAAGTAAGCGTTTTCATATATTTTGTACTGTTCTATTGCATGTATTTACAATAGATTTGTTTCTCTTTCTACCTTACCTATTTTCTACACCGCTAGAGCGTATGTTTCTGACCCACGTCAGCCTTGGTTAGTTACAGTCGTCGGCCATTATCATTATCCGAAACATTTTGCTAAAGTAGACCCCTGCCACTCCGTTGTATAATACCCCGCTTTTACACGCTTTCCGCATAATAATTATTTTATTATCATATCTCCGTACATTGACATTATTTTATACGCACCGCTTGTATACAACATTTCGTATTGATCTATTATTTGAGTTATTTGCTAACCGCCGTTAATGCGATACTTTTGATTTGACATTGAATTAGTTGATATTTAATTTTGTATTTCTTCCGTTGTTTGAATTTTGAAGAGCAATAGACGTGTTTTGTTAAATCGGTAATACTGTTTTACTAATTAGCAGCAAGTTTATTTCAGCTGCACACAAGATCACGAGCATATACCGGACTCGTATCTAATCGTACAGTCAGTAAGTCACTGAGAACCGGAGGAACAACATGATCAGTTCCATGGTGCGGTCTCCGTTAAACGGACCTGGCGCCCGAGAATTACATTTCCGGAGGATAGTATAATCTGAAGTATGGGCCATTTGTGAGTCGCGTCCCTTTAGCAGCGTCGCGAGAGGGAGTTCGTCACAGTCTCTAGACTTGAATCCTTTTGCACCTAGACTCCTGTACTGGAATCTAGGTTCACAATTAACCTTATTCCTGAACATATCATTTTCAACAGGTTTTTTAAATTACGGACAATGTCCAGTTTGTCTTTGAAAAGCCTACTGGCTGTTTTGACATATTTTGAAAAGTTAGGCCATTATTGTATAAAATCTCGTTGGAGCCACACGCTGCTAAAGGAGCCTCCACACAATTGAATCTTAGGTATACCAACTTTGGCCTAGGGCATTAGGTAGTTATTTCCAACCTACAGCTGGGTTTATTTCGACAACTATTTTAGTTCTTTTTGCCTTTTTGAATGGCTGCATATAAGAAACGTATATGCATCTGGGACTATCCAGACTAATAGATTCAGTAAAACTCCTTTTACATCGGAGAAGATCATCAAAAAACAACATGGAAGAAGGTATACGGAAAATTTTGTATCAAAAATTTCAGGAGTAGGTTTGCAAAATGGTTGTATAATTCAAGTGCCCATCTATGGTCTAATTTTTGAAGGAACTGGAGATAACCAAAAGATGTGTACCAGGTCAGATAAAACAAAAAAAAATCATTATCAGTTATAATTAAGGGATGGGAGAAGTAGATAAAATGGGTTTTTTTAATCTTTATTGACCGCACATTAATTCGCTCGCGCAAATAGACTGTCAGAGTGTTTACACACGGTATTGATATGGTGGTGACCAATTCATAGATAGAGTACCACAAACAAGCTGAAGCACTTGTAGTGACAGAAAAAAATGTTCGCCTTTTTTCACTTCAGGTTTCAAAAAATAATTGTTTTTAAAGATTCCATATAAAAGAACTTATTTTACAATATAATAAGCTGTCTGTGAATTTATTATACGATTTTCAATTGTAATATAGTTTACATAAATAACGCTGTTTTGAATATGACATTTCTAAAATGAAATAAGTTTTTACTATTCACCATTGACTGCCTTGGGTCGTAGCGTCCTCTGTACGCGACAGCAGGTACCTGAGTATACCGGTACCTTAGAGTTATTTAAAGTACTAAAAAGATAGGTGCTTTATTCAAAAAATTGCATATTAATGATCAGGAAGTATAAGAATTAGCTTAACAATTGATGCAGGGTGGACACGTGTTTCTGACATAGTGGTAGCTGTAGTCAGTACCCTCTCATATCAATTATAGGCGCAAGATATCAGTACACCAAATTATGAGTCTGGTGTCCTACCATTACGCTAAATGCCTCTCTCTAAACTAATTATTATAAGTTACAAGTTACAAATGTCTCCTTATAAGTTACAAATGTATTCAAGTTTGCATATATTAAGACGCTATGTATCGATTAATCAGTTGTGTAATGCATTTGGTATTTTATTATATGTGTATAATCCATTTGGACGAACTAGACGAACTAATTAATCGATAGCGCCTTAATATATGCAAACTTGAATACATTTGTAACTTATAAGGAGAATTAGTTTAGACAGAGGCATTTAGCGTAATGGTAGAACACCGGACTCATAATTCGGCGTAATGATAGCTTGGGCCTATAATTGATATGAGAGAGAGCTGACGACAGCTACCATTATGCCAGAAACACGTATCCATCCTGCCTCAATTTTTAAACTAATTCTTATACTTCCTGATCATCAATATACAACTTTCCGAATAAAGCACCTATCTATTTAAAAATTGGTCTTACTATTAGAAGTAAATACTACTTACATTCTTCTGTTATTTCAAGTACATTAAAAATAATAAATACTAGAAATTCAGGTGGATATTTAAAAAATTTTAAAATTATTTTTAAAAATTCGTGACTAAGTTGTGATTCGGCCAGTAGCTGTATATAAATTATAGCCGCTTCCCAGCAATCAGCGGACAACACGCGTGTGTTATAGAAACAATGGATTTACTTGCGCACAGAGAGATATTATACATTGTTTATAATTGCTTACACATTATATTATACGTTATTTATAAATGCATAGATTTAGTTTGTTCTATTGGACCATATAAGGTAATGTTATTTGCTTAATCAAGTAGCGCACAGCTTTGCATTGGATTGAGTAGTTAAATTAATTATTTTTAATATATTAAATTGTTATTTAAATTTTCAATAATAACTAAACCGTTCGTGATTATCCCCACTGTTAAAGTTTATTGTAGTCATTGTAGTATAATTCCGTAAATAAAGTATTTACAGTCACGGAATTATAATTTCCAAAAGGGTTAAAAGTTAAGGAAATATATTTCCAATCAATGTGATAGATGAACCTTTAGTATTTATAGAATCTTTACAACGACCAATCCTATTATGGATAGGAAGTCTCTTCGTTCACCATTAACGAATTAATGTGCACTTAAAAATTGGGTGGAACTTTTAAAATCACATTTCGTGTCTCATTAACCTATTAATAGCACGGGAAATCTTTTTAAGAGCTTGCGAAAATATATACACACCCTCACATATCATAGAACACAAAAAACTTAAATATAAGAGACAGAAAGTTTGGCGCTTCGAAAGATTGTCTAAATTGTAACATTTTTGTATTAATGTATATATCGAGTGTCAAATACGTCATTTAGCATTTATCTAATCATATAATTCGTGACAAAATCCAATTTTCTTTTAAATATACAATAATGCGCCGAATAGGTAAGTACTTACCTCCATTTATGTGGTTTATAACCACCGATTGATAAACAATCGCAATCCAAACAGGACTGGCCAATATCTACTTCTGATATTTCAATTTCCTGCAAAAAAAAATGGAGTGAAGTAATACTTAAATTTTAAGATTTCCAATTAATTAATCAAAAAAGCAAAATATTTATTTTGTGTTTCTCGAGAATTGTCGAAATTCAAGATTGTGTTGACAACAAAATGAGTTATAACCCTACTGTTGCGGTTGTAAGATGAATCTTACACAAGAATGTCACTAGCAATCCAACTGGTAGACAAGGTTGTAAGTTGTATTGAAACTTGGAGAAAACATTGCGCCGTAAGTAGAAATAGAAGACACATTAGCCTACCTAAACAAAGAAATGCGTGACAAAATACAGAGTAGCGAAAAGCCAAACAGAAGTTTCCTAAAGAGTGGCAATTAAACTCACAAGAAAAGATGTTATCACAGAGAAAATTTCACAATTGAAAAAATTGTCTAAAGCTAGAAAAGCAATGATGTGTAATGCCACAGGAGAAAGTAGACAAGATGCTGAAAGCAAAAATAAATCAACAAACATAGGATGAGAAAATCAGCAAAGCATGCAAAAAAATACAAATCGCTTATTCTAGTAAAGACAGATTTATTTACGAAAAGAACGAAAAAGCGGAAACACTGGCAAATTTTCTCAGCAAGCAATTTATCAATAATGGCAACGACTCTCTGCTAATTCAGTTAGTGAGTAGCTCAAGCGGCGGAAGCAGGAAGTGCGTCAGTGACCCAACAGTGGAAGGTGCTACAAGATGCACTGAAGAGCTCCGCAGAGGAAACAGTTGGCTTCATGCAATCTGCCAGGAGAACAGAGTGGTACGACGACGAGTGTCATGCAGCTGTCCTCAGGCGCATAGCAGCTAGAGAGAAAACGCTTCAGACAAGGGTAACAAGAGCAAGCACCTAGAATTTCCAACTAGCTGTGTGGGAGGGTGAAAAAAACGTTGAGATAGAAAAAAGAAATGCTAGAGTAGACAGCGGAGAGGAAATGAGGTCGGAGAATGTTAAATCCAAGATGGCTGCCAGACCGATCAGTTAATGATTTGAGGTTATGTATTACGCAATGTTGGTAAGATGTTGCGCAATCCAAGATGGCCACGAACCCAATCAGCTCATGATTTGAGGTTATGCATTAGGCAATACTTGTTAGACATTGCGCAACTCAAGATGACTTGCAGATATACGAAAGGATTTTACTCATGGCATTTACTCACGCATAGCATTCTGGGATTAACCTTTCTAATCATACACGGATACTATGAATCTGAAGTTAGACAGAAATAGACGATAATATACAAACTTGAAGATAGATACTCATAAGAGAAGTCCAATATTATTAAAATTCGTAGCTGTAGCTGGACCTTGCTCTACATAGCTGCAGCTGGACATCTTCAGCGATCGATAGGTCGCATGGGAAATCAAGACATTGCGCTACACTTCTGGCCACCGAGATCGCCTGATCGCACGCCATGTGACTTTTTCATGTGGGGCCATGTTAAGGATGCTGTTTACGGCCCACCTCTACTAACAACTCTGGCCAACCGGCGGAACCGTAACACTGCTGCGGTGAACTCAGTGACACAAGACATACTTTCTCGAGCGTGGGACGAGTTTAGCTATCGCTTAGATGTTTGCCGTGCAGCAAAGGGAGGGACACATTGAACATTTATTAACCTGTGTTAAAAATGTTGAAACTTCCGCTTTTCATTAGTATGTACATTGTTCATGGCCAATTTATACTTCTTTATAGAAATTAATTAAATTGAATAACCCATATTTTTTGAATAACCCTGGACAATGCAATGACGTTGACTTCTAATTTTAAATTAATTTACCTACATTTAGAAATAATAAAAAATAATATATTTTAATAAAATTGATATCAGAAAATTTTGCCCTGTTTATCCTTGGATGAACATACCCACTTTTTTAAGATAATTGGCTATTTCATATAATCAATTTACAGCTCTCGCAATGATTATTTTATCTAATTAAAAAAAAACATGAATCAGAGACTGAGGTGCTTACACGACAGAAAACATCAGCCCATTGGTAAAACAATGGTCTCTTAAAAAAAGGCTAGTAATCAAAAATTCAGGCCGAAGCCACCGGCCGTTAACCTAATATTGACAGGGCGACTCACGAATCTCTTAAGCCGTCTGAAGACAGGAACCGAAGAAGACAAAAAAAAAACAAATAACATTCATATAATTGACTTCCAATAAATATAAATTACAAACAACGAAAAACAAAAGCACTAGAATACAAATAATATATGAAATAGCGATCTACATATATTAAATGTTACTAAATAATACAATAAGAGTAAAATTTCATAAAAATTTAAAACAAAAATTTCAAATAATCAACTCAAACTTATCGAGGATTTTCGTGTTCTAATTCATAACGGCCAGTTGCTCATGTCATAGTTACTTATATTTGTTTATGCAATTACTTTTGCGTGGCTTTTTATGGATTTTGTACATTATTAGTAAAAACCATATACAATTCTGTTAATACTTGAATCCATGTACGTGATTGTCTTTAATAAGAATAATTATGTCGTGCAAATGTTTTCAATTTATTTCATCTTATATAACACACTTAAAATGTAATTTTGTTCTCTTTTTACTAATTAAGCGATCGTCATTTGCAATTTTTATTATCTCTAAAACTAGACTTCACGCTCGTTCGAATGTTACGTATTTTGAACTGACCTATAATAAAGATTATAGAAACCTTCAGAATTTATGATCCTCTTCAGGCTTTGTGTTGACAATATTTACGGATTTTGTTTGTTGGTTAGGTTATTCAGCAATATAATACACAGGCGGACCGTGATGCACAAAGCGATTACTTCCCTTATTCACTTCCCGAAATCAGTTTTTCTCGATGTATTCTACTTTTTTAGATGAGTGTTTTTTACATGCATGAAATATGCAGTTCTAAATCACATAGGCAAGAATTGATTCCTATATCTTTGCTCTATTGTCCACCAGATGGAGTAAGCATCCGGTAACTTAAATGACCTGCAACGCTTCAACTAGAGTTGAGGTTAGTTTGTGAGTTCTCGCCGTACAGGATAGACCGAAGTTGACCTCGCATGATATTTATGTTAAGGAAAGAGTTATAAAATTAACCTAGAACGTACTGTGTTGTAGATTGTTGTATTTATGTTATTGAATAAAAATAAAGTTAGTTCAAGTAGAACTTACGTTAATCATCCTTGCGGAGAATACACATTAAAATAAAACAGAAAAGCTGTTAGTAGCTTTGTAAAGAGAGCTTATCTTGGATATTTGAGTAATCAAGATAAAACATGGGCACCGCATCAGATCTGTAAAACTTGTATAGAACATTTACGACAGTAGACTACCGGGAACAGAAAAGGTCTTAAATTCGACGTAGCGATTTCGGCGATTCGGCGTAGAGTATTTCTGCCTAATAAATATTACTGGAATCAATCGAAACAACCGTAGCAAATGGATATTTCCAGATTTAGTCCCTGCAAGACGCCCTGCCACCCACTCGGAGAAAGTCTCGATTCTAACGTTTCACCAGCTACGAGAGCTCTGTGAGGAAGAGCGTTGTCCCACTGATCACACATCTGATACTAATGAAAGGATAACATCAAATTTCTCAACCAATATGAGTTAAATGATCTCATCAGAGATCTCAACCTACCAAAAGAAGCTTCTGATTTCCTGGATTCCAGATTAGACGCCAAAAAATAACCAAAATTTCTTTTTACCGTACAGGAGAGAAGGGTGTGGTACCCTTCTTCTCTTAAGAAGACAATCTTGTATTTTGCCACGAAGAGGAATTGCTTCTTCTTGAATATTTTCCAAATATTTGTCTTCTATTTATTGACAGCTCAATGCAAAGATTGAATGTGTCTTTCTACACAATGAGAATAAATATAGTTCAATACCAATTGATCACTCAACAAAAATAAAAGGTGAATATAACACCATAGCTTTGGTCATGGAGAAGAGGAAGATAAAGATTAAGAACATCAATGGGTGGTTTGTGTGGACTTAAAAATGGTAAACTTTCTCCTTGAACAGCAAAGTGGCTACACCAGATATCCTTGCTTCTGGGATGCAACGCTCTGTCAAAATTTCAAACGCAACAATTTTTCATACAAAGTTTTTTGTAAAAAAAAAATTCTCAAAAAATTAAAAGAAGGGTCGATTTTTCGGTGTCTATATATACGTACGTTCGTTTGATTGTTCACGAAATTGTCCTTCCCTATGGGACCGATCTGGATGAAATTTGGTAGACATGATTGACGTAGACTATGAATCCGCAGAATAGTTTTTTTCATTTTTTTTATAAATCGAATATGGCGGACAGGAGCCATTTTTTTGTTCAGAAATTTCGTATTCAAACTAAGAGGCTGAAATTTTGCACACATATAGTGAACACTTGTATTCTGCGTCGAATACAGAAAGTCCTATGTTGCCAAATTGTATACAAACGGTGTTGCCACGTTTGAAATATCTCAGAAATAATAAAAGATAGGACATTCGAATAAACTTTATTATATAGGCCACATAAAGGCCATTCGATTTTGTTTGAAACATTTTTTCTAAAATCACAATTTAACACATATACAAGGTCTTTTTTGTTTTGCAAATTTTGCAGTCCACTTTCTCAGAAACTGAACGAAGGATTTTGATTAAATTTCTTGAATCGAAAGGTCCTTTAATATTTAAGGGATTAAGCGAGTTTTAAAAAATCGCACATCTTAGCACCGGGGTAATGTGACCTTGAAAAAGTGTACTACCCTAAATATCTCAATTCCTATGAGAGTTGGATAAATGAATTTTAAGGAACGTATGTTAGTCTAAGGGACCTCAATTTTCCAGTGTGAACAACTGAATATACTTCACCCATTTTAAGCAATAATTTTTTTTTCAAACACGTTTTAGTAACACCCTGTATAGTTTTTCATTTCGGTGTACCTTATAATTCTATTTAAAATGATACCGCACATGATGGGTCTAACTCTTATCGTTCGAAAACTTATGAACATTAATAACTTAAAATTTGGCAACTTGTCGCCATGGCAACCGACATTCACCAATTATATTTTATACATGTAATGCCTACATGTATAATGCCTTCGTTTCGCAGACGACACTCTTTTAATAGCAAGTAGCGCCGAAGAAATGCTAGAAGTCCTACAAAAACTAGAAGAAGTAAGCCG